>ARYC01019772.1:0-20530 GCA_000711775.1 Oxytricha trifallax
AATATAGTGTTGCTAAAAATAACTTTAGACTGCCCAAAGTTTATTATTTTCGACTCTAGAAATGAAGCATAGTCTTTAATAGCTCGAGCAAATTTTGAATAAATAAATTTTTAAGAGGAAGTTAGAGTATGCTTTACAAAAGCATTAGCTTGCCATCTGTAATTTCAGAAAACTTAACAATTTACAGGTGTTGATTAAGTTGAGCTATATCTTGAAGCCAAATAATTTTTAGAGCAAAATCTTTTTAGTAAAAGTTCTGATGATGACTCAAAAAGATTCTAAAGTAAAATTAATAACAAGAACTAATTTCGACACAATTCAAAAGAAAATAAATAAATTTAGCTATTAAGTAAACTGAAATAAATTCCTTATAAGCCTAAAGGATAATTAGTTTATTGAGAGAAGGTAACTGCACTAAAGTATAAATACTTAACGATTTGGAATAAGCTGATATCAATTGGATAATATAATAAAACAATAAGCCGACCCATTTTTTGAGAGTTAAAACTTAAGAAATAAAAATTAAATTAAGACATAAGAGTATTTTTGCAATTTTATAAGAGAAGAACTAAGAAAACAACTTTATTAAAGTCAGTTAAGATCATACAAGAATTAATTATAAAAAAATTGGGAATAAGGGTTTCATAAAGCCAAATTCTAAAAACCATAAAGTAAAATAAGTTGTTTTCTTATAAGAAACTTTACAATCTGGATATAAGAACAAACAATTAGCAGTGTATTTTAGCCAGACATTTTGCTGCTAGAAAATTTATTGAATACCTTTATGATGGAAAACTAATAATAAATATAGATGAAAGTAGCATTTAAGCAAATGAAGTTTCCTATAAATCTTGGGGTCTTGTAGGTAAAAACTTATTCAGACTAATTAAAAAGGGTATACAGCGTAAATTTGATAGCTGGAATATCTACAAATGGAGACGTTTACTTTTAACTTAACATTGGGAGAACTAACACTTAGAGTATTTTCTACTTTCTACTTAATATTTGTAAAAAACTTGACAGTACTATAACAAATTGGAGAAGTAAAGTGGTTTTCATGCTTGATAATGCCACATATCATCGAAGTTAGCAACTTTTAAGAAAAATAAGACTACTTTAATTAAATATACTCTATTTGGGTCCTTATCATTTTGAAATGGCTCCAATTGAATAGTTTTTTTTAGTTGTTAAAAAGCAAGTTAATATTCAAGATCCCTCATTCAATAAAAAATCATCACTAAAAATGATAGGAGAAGAAATGCAAAAAATAAACACTTAATGGGTACCTGGAGCTTTTAACAATGCTCTTACCTAATCTCTCAAATACTTGAATTTTCAAAGAATTTGAAAGATATAAAAATAATAAAAATAACAATCACAAATACAAAGTATTTTTAATCATATAATTAATAATAAAATTTACCAACTGAATAAGAAGAAAATAAGGGAAGAAAACTGCTCTAATTTTTAAAATACTTAAAATAAATAATAAGATATAAGGTACAGAATGAATAATAACATTTTTTAAAAAGAAATTCTAGAACAAGAAGTAGAAAGGAGAGACAATATAGATAAGTAAAAGTATATTTTTTCACAAAGATTTAATTTTTGGCAATCATAAGTCATTATTACTTAAGAAAAGAGGGTTTAATCTGTAAAATGATTTTGTGAAAAATATCAAAACTGAGCTAAAAAGAATAAAATTTCTAATTATAAGTGAGTTAAAATAGTTTTTGGCCATGCTTTATTTTAAGAGAACTAAAATTCACCTGTTACTTGTCTAATTTATGACTAAAATGGATAGTATATAATAAGCTCGGCTGAGGATAAGTAAGTCTTTCATGTTTAATAAATATACTTATAGTTTAATTAAAATATGGGATAAAGAAACTATGTAACTATAAGGCTCTCTCCATTGCCATGAAAAGATTATTACCGATATCTAAATTAGTAAATGTAATGGTTACCTAGCTTCAGGATGCAAAGACGGTATATTAGCTATTTGGGACTGGAAGAATTGCGAAAAGCATGAAATTATCACTTATAACAAAACTGAAATAAACCAAATTCATTTTTATTAACTAAAAGTAAATGAAAAAGATTCAAAATCATATCAAATTTTAGTAAATTGCTCAGATGATGGGAGCATCTATATATATGATTTCAATAATAAAATCGAAGATGATATTTAAGATTTCAAAGAACAAAACTATAATCCTAGTTTAAAGAGATTTGACATAGCAAGTACAAGATTTCATATAAAATTTGAATACTATAAGAGGCTAGTATTCTCATAAATTACAAAGAATTTAATCTGTCAATGTAAATGCTTAAGGCTTAATATGTGCAGGAACTAACTGTGGAGAAATTCACATATGGCAATTGAATTTGGAAAAATTTAACTAGAAAAATAAATTGTGCTGTATATTTATAGGATCTGAAAATAGACATGGAGATAATATTGTTTCTTGTGCATTTTCACCAAATCAAAATTTGTTGCTTACAGGATCTATTGAAGGAATAGCAAAAGTATGGGACATTTCAAAAATCCATGTCTTAAAATAACAGAAGACTTCTGATGGTTAGAAGAGAATATTGATCTAAATTAATCTTAAAACTACTCTTTAATATGAAAATCCCTTAGAAGGAAATGACAAGGACTCTTATTATACGGATGTAAGTTTATCAGTCTATTTTAAACATTTCATAGAAAAATGGCAATGTATAGTGTCTTTATAAACCTTTAAAGGATTAAATGAAGGTAGATTGTGTGATTTGGTCATGCTGAGGAAAATATGCCATAAGTATAGGCTATCTTAATGAAAAAATTGGTTTTGTATACAAAATTGTTAGCCATATTATAATTTGGGACTCTGAGACAGATCAGATAGTAAAAGATATTGCAGGAGTAAACGGTGTTGAATTAATCGATCGAAGTTTAATAGATTAACCATAGTTGGATTGTTCTTGCCAACCCAGGAAGGAAATAAAATCTCATTCTTAAAAGCCTTACTGAGTGAAGAGAAAAAAGCTTTTAAGTCTAATGAAATTAGGATGATAGAGATACCTAACTACCCTGAAATATCAGTGACAAACCTATATGACGATGCTATGAGTGATCCGGACGTAGCTCTCTACCTTCCATCAAAGCTACAGCTCTCTAATAAGTTGCCAGAGAGAAACTCTTCTTTGGTGTTCTTGCAACTCTGAAACCTGAGTACTTAAATGAAGTTATTTAAGAAGCTCACAAGAAACGATACAGCATCTCTCCTGAAGAAAAAGAGAAGCAAGGTATTAAAATAAGTGATACCTGGCTGTAGGAACTTTAAAAGCATCCTTTCATCTCAAGTAAGCTTAGTCTTCTAACTTTATAGAAAAACCTGGTACTGCTATATACTTGATGAAAGAGCGCAGCAAATTAAACAGAGAGAGAAAGTCTCAAGTAAAACATGAATTGAGTAAGAGGCTCTTCAAAGATTTATAAAAGCCAGAAGAGATGAACATAGATGCAGGAGCTGGCACTAAGAGAAGAAACATAGGCCCAAGCAAGCCTTAAGAGGAAGAAAAGAAAGAGAAGCCAAATCCCTTTACGGGCAAATTTAATATGTGAACTTATTCATTCGTTTAAATCTAATACTTATTTATAAACACAAAATCTACCTTCTCTTGCGCATACTTTAGCTTTATCATCGCTGACTCTTTTAGCAGCACTCTTTATAAAATCGACTGTATCTATCTTCAAGTCATGCATTAAGTGATAGAGTAGAAGTTTCTTGTAGTGGCCTTTCAATAACCCCCAATATAATTCAATTCCATTGAACTAAGGGCTGTAAGGAACATTAAATACAGGTGTTATGTTTAGCCTTTCATATTCCTTCCTTGAGTCTTTAGTTATATGAACTGATAAGTTATCAACGAACAGAATAATCTCTTAGTCAGCGTATTTGTCTCTGAGTTATTGTAAGAACTTAATATATTATTTCAGTCTTTATAGAACGAGGGTGAATAACATAAGTCTCGAGGCCACTATCTTCACTTATTCCACCAAGAATAGCATGAGTTTTCACCAAAACATTTGATCATAAACTTCTATATTACTATACCTCTTGTACCAAGACCTAGAAATAAAGGTATTGAATGTAAATACAGCCTCATCAGCGTGTATGAACTTAATATTATGCTCTTAAGACCTCTGCATTTAATCGAATATATAATTTAAATTATTCTTATAAATGGAACATTAAAGTCAATCACTCTCTTAATGCGATTGACTGTCTTGTAAGATATTCCATTCTTTTTATATATGTTAGCTATCGATTAAGCAGATATGTGAAACTCAGGAAATTGGCGAAGAAAAATCACAGCCCTCTAGGCTAGAGAGAAATGAGCACAGTATTTAAGAGTCTTATCAATAATTAGATAATCGATATGATGCTGCTAAAAGTTTAGAGGTCTTTTAGGCTTAGAATTAAGCTGCTGTCTCTTTAATTCAATGCTAATAGACAATGAGACCTCACAGTTGCTGGAGATTTATGGAGTAGCCTTGCTATAGACGTATAATTCAGAACAGGCTTGAGTTATTCACTATATACATCACATCCATATCGCAACTTAAACAATAAATCTATATAGTCACTGTCATAAACTGAACCCAAACCTCGCATATAATCACTTAAAATACTAATATTTAAACATTAAACCCCTACATAAACCCTATTAAAACCCTAATAAAGTATGCACTAATAGTCTACTTTTATCAATAAAAAACTCAATCAAACTACTGAAAGGGTTTTGGGGTTTTGATTGTACTCGATTAATAATGATAATGAAATAATAACATGTTTTGATTATTAATTACCGGCAAAGTACGTTTGACTACGATTATATTACGTATGAAAATTTATCATAAAATTTTACTTATTATTATCTTTGAGTTTTATCAATTTAAAATTTTTAGTCGTAGGCTTTAATGGAAGACAATAGTCAAAATGATCATTCCTTATAAGTAAAGGAATAAATCAACTCAAAGAGACATGAATATAAGCACCAAGACACTCCAGTTTATAATAAGTAATTAATGATTTTTACATTTATTTAATTACTTTATTTATGGATTACTTATTAATTAAAAATATTTAAATTATTATAGCTATCTGAAGAGGAAAACGAAGAAGCTAAGTTACATTAAAAATAGGCAAACAGTGTGAAGGAATTCTATTTTGGAAGTGATTAACAAGAGACAAAGAATGGGAGTAATAATGCAAATCACTCTAAAACTAATGGCAAAGTAGATTCATAGACACATTAAAACAATCTTTTTTATTATTAATATAATTGTTGCCTCTTTATCTTTCTAAAAACACTCTCTTAAATATAAGGAATTAATTAAATGAAAAAATCCCCAAGCAAATAGCCATAGATAAGTGCAGTCAAATATTCGCACAAATGAATCGCTATTTGAAAAAGAAGAGATTAAAGCAGGATAAGAAAGATACTAAAATCAATTGAGCTAGAAGCATGAAAGTCATAAAAGCATGGACTTCCTAAAGGCTTTAGGCGATGCATCATCACAATCAAATCGATAACTAAAGCTAAATAAAAAGACTAGACATGATTCATTAATTAATATCATAAAATAGCAATAAAAATATTGAATTTATAAATATTAATGATTCAGAGTTCACAGAATCAGAGTTAAGCAATAGTGAAAGGTAGATTCCTCTCAGATTAAAAAAAACCTTCATTATATCTTATAACTAAATGAAGATTTTCTGATTAGCCTTTGTACCATTTTTTTAATTTTCATAAGTGATATATCGTAAGAATAAAAGCCAAACACGTCAGCAAATGCAGTTATAAACAAAGTTGAAAAATCTCTCAAAAAAACTCAAGCTCATGTTACAATTGTCTTATTGGTAAATCCAAGATCTGGTGATTGCTTGGGTAAGAAATTTTTAGAGGACTATTCAAGGGAACACACTAGATTGGTATGTCTTGAGAACAAAATCATAGCTTGTAAAATGCAGATTTATGATCTTACAAGCAAGGAAGATAAGAAGAAGTATATTGCATTCTTTAACAATAATTTGCCATAAGGTAAGTTTTGTTCATAGTTAAACTCATAATTTCTTTTATCTTTATTAGACAATTTCAGTTTATTAATTGTTTTCTTACTTTAGCAAGCAATTCAAACCAAGTAATTTGTGCAATAATGGGCGGGGATGGTACTCTAGGGCAGTGCTTAAAAGAATTAAGAATGAATCCAATAATCGATGAGCATATTAATAAGCTAACTTTTGCTGCTTTGCCTTTTGGAACAGGGAATGATACTGGGCAAGTTTTTGGTTGGGGTGGTAACTTTTAAATTTCCTTGTTTTATTTTCATCTTTTATAGCTGATCCTGGGCCATGGGCTGAAGATATAGATACATTGATAAACTGCTTAATTGGAGCTTATAAAGATCAGTTAACTCTTTGGAGAGTGACAGTTGATGGAGATATATTTACACCTTTCGATGAAGCTTTGAAAGAGAAATCCTTGCCTATGTGTTGCTATTTCAATATTGGAATAGATGCTGAGATTTTAATTTATTAATAATTGAATTATAAAATTGAAAAGATTGGAGCGAGTAAGATTAATTCATTTAACTATAACGTAAACGATAGCTGTTGAAAGAAACCGTAGGAGATCAAAATGCATGAATTCATTAATTTACATTTTGGTTGGAGCTATGAAAATATTTGACTGCAGACGACATGGTGATCGATAAATTAAGCAATATGTTAATCATGTGAAATATGCGCCTGTTAACAGAAGATAAAAATTGTATACTATAAATTTTATGATTAAAGATAGAAAGTTTTGACAGATCTTAAATAAGTCCATTGTGAACCATTAAATCTCTGTGGAATGAACTTAACTTAGATGATTGGAGGCTAAGTATCAAAATACTTATTTTATATAAATTATTTATCAATAAAAGTGCCGCAAGGATTTTGGGCTCAAAGAAAAGACGAAAAGCTCTTTGACAGAGAAAAGATTCTCAGAAAATCAGGTTTAGATGTTCTTGGATGGGATACTGAAACTCAAACTTCTGGAGACGACTAAGAATAAATAATATAACGATACGATGATGATAAAATAGAGATGATGGGAGCTCAGGATATGCTACATTTTTCCACTCTAAACTTTTCTAGATTCGGTCAGGCAAAATCTCCGTTTCATATTGATTTTAGAGATGATGTGGATGAAGAAAAGGAAATTTTCTTAGCGATAGACGGAGAGTACTATAAACTAAAAAATATTGTAAAAATTGAATTCCAAGTTGACTCACACATGCCTAAAATTAAAATGCTCAGATTCAATCCTGAAACTATTATCTCTTGAACATATTATTATTTTTCTGGTAACTTTTTTTTCATTTATCATTTTAGCTTGAGTAAGTGTCAATAAAATGAGAATTAAGAAATTTTAAAAATAATAAATCAATCCTAATCATTCCTCTTTAAGAATTTCTCTATAAACTTTAGCATTAAGTTTCTGCAAAGTGGTCTGCTTGGATCATAAATTTATTCTAAAGCTTCAGCTTTTAATGCATCATCTAATCTTCCAAGATCATAAAGTTTATTGATAATTAGATCCTCAACACATGAACTTGGCAGTTCTGGATGAGCTTGCATTGCAAATATTCTATCTTTTAAAGTCCAAATTTCAACTGATGTCCTGTCACTTGATCCATGTAAAATGGCTCCTTCTGGTAGTAAAGCTACATGATCACCATGAACTTCATTTATGTACATTGGATTTAACTATTCAAGAGCAGATTATTGCTATTCTTCATGATTTCCTGAACCCAAGGAAGCTTAAAGAAAGTGTCCTAAACATTTATAGTTTCTCTACCAATATAGAGTGGTCTTCCATCTAAATTTTACATCCTCTCAACTCTACCTCCAAGAGCTTGAGCTAGAATTTAGTTACCAAAACAAATGCCAGCCATTCTGATGTGCTCATATTCATTGTAGACCTTTCTAATGAACTCCTTTAATGGCTCGATCCAAGTTATTGTGTTATCATATGCAGAATACTTACTACCAGGTAGTACAATACCTTTGATGTGCTTGAGTTCTTCATTGGATGGAAACTCCAAATCGTATACTTTATAGTATGACCATTTTTCATCTGAGCCATTTTATAACATCATGCCAATCTATCCCTCTACACAATACTTTACATGCTCTCTGTCATCTAATAAAAGAGCTGCATACTCTGGAAAATCAAAGTCATCAACTTCTTTTCTATCTTAAAAGTCTGAATCACTCTCAGAGGGTTATGGGATGGTCTATATTTAATCTGAAAGCAAGTTGCTAATCAATTTTTCAGCACAAAAAGAGAGAATTTAGAAGTCAAAAGCTGTTAAGTACTTTGTATTGAAATCTGGGTCTGCAATCACTTTCAAAGTTATCCAGTGAAAAGACAAATCCATAAACTTTTCATTTTCTGCCAGGGCTTTGTTAAGAGTCTCAAGTTTAAAGTATGGTATGGGGTAAAAGAAAGCTAAGTGGCTCTCTCCTATGATTTCAATAACAGTGTGACTTTCGTAGATCAAAGTATGGAGGATTTCATGCATTTTTTTCATATTTAGATTTAGTACATCATTTTCATGATTCATAGAGCTTGGAGTACTAGACAAGAACTTTGTAGAGAATTCTTTTAGCTTTTTGTCAATCTCATTGTAATTTCCCATATTTTCTAGTTCACTTGGTGCTAAACCAAGTTAATTGATATTTCAGTGAATTATTTAATTTTTGAAAGTAACTCATTAAGATAATATATACAATTTTGAGGATATACCTCATTCTCTATTTTTGATTCTATATTTTATCTATATGTCTAACAAATTAAATTATAAAATATATATCTGAGCTTTGAATATTTAAGGATATGAGGGGTTTATTAAGCAGGCTGTTTTATTCATAAAAGACTTGACTGCTGAGTAAACAATACTGTAATCAGTTTCTTTGTGAGTTGAGCCAAAGTCTGTATAGAAACAACTGTTCTTTGAATCTTTCTTGTTTCTTAAAAGTATGACAACCTCTCCATTATCATTAAGGGAATATGGATAGAAAGAGCTTGAAATAAATCGAGGTGCTTCGAGATCTTATAAAAAAACAAAATTTATTTATAATATAAATTATTTATTTATAGATAGTGAGAGATCGAGAGTTCATTTTTTAATTCTATTTATAAATATCAGCTTATTCTAGAATTTTAAGATAGATTGTGTTAGTTATATTATATATGAAAAATTAATGCAAATCACTGACTAGATAACTGATTGTCTTGATTTATAACCGATTCGATTTCATATTGAATTTTCTTTTGACATGATTTATTACAATAGGTGTCACTTATAGTAAATTATAAAACAATAACGTTTTATACTATATTATAGATGATCCACTAAAATCGACCTATATTCTGGATTTAATCCTTTCTCCAAGCAAGAATCAATTTTAGCATTTATAAGATCGGCAAGTTCACTCAAATCTTAAACGTCCTAAGCTGAGTAGCTGACGAAATCTGGGTCGATAGGCCTTGTAGTAAAATATACCTTGCATTGTTAGTAATCGTCAAAGATTGCTTTAAATTTATTTGGAGAGGGGAAAGATCCCTTATTGAATATTGAGATTACCATCATTCAATCAAATAAATTATTCAAGGAGATTTTCTTGAATCCTAATAATAATCGTTTTAAAGAATTATAAAAAAATAAATATAAAGCTCTAGTACAATTCTCTAAAATAAAACGATTTTATTCACATGAACAGGGTTAAATTTTAATTAGTTGAGGATATCAGTATTTATATAAATATGCTAGGATGGAATATTATTAAAAAAATAACTTAAATAAAACTAGCCTTCTTATTCTATTGTCCATCCAACTAGCCAATATTTTTTTTAAAAATTAGATTCTAAATTCTTTCCAATTAATTTCAAATGAATGTATTACAAGCATATATGTATTATATTAAAACTAACTTATAAAAATGAATGAAAGTAATAAAAAGGAAACTTGGCTAAAAATTCATTTAAATTATTTTATATGTTTGTTTTTAAATTTTTGTATAGTAGAAAATTTACTTTTGGAAATAAAACTCTTTTTATATGAAAGTAACACTTGCCCTTATTTTTCAATGAATTAAGCCCATGTGCAACTTCATGCTTGCCTAGAACATCATTTAAACCTGGTGTGGGAGAGTGCTTGATTTCAAACAGTTTCTTATTCTTTTGCATTTCTTTCAGTTAAGTTAAGACCATGTGCAAAGCTTGAGTATCATAATAGTTGTTACACCCGACACCCAGAATGAAATGCAGGGCTTCTACATCTTTCTTACCATCAAAGAAAACTTTCCTAATGCCTGAGTCCAAAAATACGCATTTCAAAACTTATATTGTTAACTACAAAAGACCTTCATCTTGAGAAAGTTTCTGTATTTAATACATGTCAAAGATGTAAATAATTTCCTCACATGCTATTTGAATAAGATTTATGTTGCCACCTATCTTTAAGCGACCTTCAAGATCTACTCCTAATGATTTCTATTTTTTCATTGTCCTTAAACTCATAGTTAGAGAAGCGTAATTATTGACTACCAGAATTTATTAGTTTTCATGATAAGTTAAAGATTCAAGTTCTCCATTAACTCTGAAATATTGCTCTAGCATTTCTTCTAAAACAGCGTAGTCAGGGATCTCTTCTAAGCAAATGCAGCATTTTTGAGCATTGTAGTTAAAGAGTTTAAGATAAAATTAAATGCAATACTAAAAAGACTTTCATGTTTGGATCTTAATTTTCAGGCAATGAGTCTGGTCGGTATTTTGTACTATTCATTATGTAATTTCCACTGCCTATTTTTACCAAACGATAGCCATGTTTTATGTAGCACTCCATAAGTATCTTGTCAAATTCATCATTGCTTTTAATTATATTAAGATACTTAGTAGCCATGTACCCATATATAACATATTTAAAAAGCAATTAAATTATAAAATGTCATGTTATAACTGACCTTATTCACAGATAGTATTTATGCCAATTAGTCTATCTAGCTCTCTTTCAATGCTTTCCCTTGCAATAAGGGATTAATGAGAGAAGGGCATAAATAAGTGAAGTTCATCGTCAGCAATATTTCTTACAATTTCTTAAGCCCATTCACTTTCACTATGATTCTCTCTGAGATGCTTCAGAACAGCCTAGCTAATATTGCCTCTTTGCTCTAGTACTTTATAGAAAAATTAATCCATATCCACTTCAAGTTGCTTGACAACTACAAAAAGTGGTGGCTCTGTGATTTTCAAGCGCATTTGATATTCTTTTTAGATGTCAGCAAGCCTAATAGGCAGCTTGAACTTTTCAAGATCCTTATCTATTTTATCTTAAATTATTTGTGTGATTGAACTTTCCACAATTTTTACCTGGTTGTCCTTATCAAGTAAAGGAAGCATAATTGTTATTTTTTACTGGAGACCAGGGTGGGTAGCAAGTCTTCTTTTCATAGTAAACTTAAAAGGAAGCTATACGAGCCCAAGTAATTGGTACCCAGTATTCATTGAACCGCCTTAAAACCGTTGATTTAAGCATTTTATATGATCATAAGAAACAAAAACTAATTAAGACAAGGGAAATATAAAATTTAAAGCATATATCCTTTCTCTCTCTCTTCAGTTAAAATGTTTTCCAAAAACTTAGCCATAATTCTGTTTTACCAAGGTCTAACTATATCTAAGTCTGCCTTTTTTCTTGGCATACGTTTAATACTGTTGACTGCATCTTCATCTTACAGCACTTTTACCATTTCAAATTCTTGTAAACTTGGATATAATTCTACACCTCATTTTAATATTTGGCTATTTGTTTAATCATATGGCATAATTCAAATCTATTAATAAAAAAGATTTGAATAAAAGTTTAATTATTCTTTATTGCTAATCCATTCGATAAAAACGCACTCGTCAAGATTTAAGTTTTACACACTGCGCTTAATACCTTCTTTTTCATCTCCTTCCTCTTCGTCATCGACTGCTTGACTAAATAAAGTTATTAATCCCAAAACATTAAAGAGTTTTTATTCATATATATATATATATATAGTATATTAATTGACCATTATTTATTTCAATATTAGCCTCAGTACCATCTATGACTTCTTAGCCATTTTCTTTTGCTAGTTTATTTCTAAGTTTCTTAATTTCATAGCATTTATACATTTCATATCTCTTAGTTTTCTTGTTGTAGAGCACCTCAAACTTCATCTTATTTAGCAGTCTTTTTATGTTGAATTATTCCATTCGCAGTTAGAGTAATTTAATTAAAATAATAATATTCATGGTGGTTGGTTTTTTAATAAATGTTAGTTAATTTATTAATAAATTAATTTTAAAAATTTGGATTTATAGGGAAAATTAATAATTAAGGGTAAAACATAAAATAATTCAATGCTAATTGAGCTGTTTCTTGATTAATAGCATTCTTATTTTGCTAAAAAATAGAGAAATTTATGTTAAAATAAATCAATTGTTTAAATTGATAAAATTATAATTATATTTAATACCCTGTCTTTATTTTTGTAATTTTTTATTTGTTTTTATAGAGTAAGTGCTCAGGATCTATCCTTACCAATTCGGATAATCCATGAGCATCAAAGCAATTTTCATTTCTATTAAGACACCTCTGTCTGAAATAAAAATTGCAAAGTGACGATTTCCTTAATTATTTCAATAAATCCCTATATCGGTTATTTAAAAACAGTATTTCCTAGGGGCTTAACTAGTAGCTTCGATCTGGGGGGTTAGGCTGCAGAGCGAGGTTTAAGGGGGGTTACTATAGTGACTCCATTTAGTTATAAAATAAAGAATTTATACAGATAATATATACAATTATAGTGTTCTTAAAAGTTAATTAAGAAATATTATTTATATTTTTACTTTATCCAATAGAAATAGGAATTAATTGTATTTCAATAGTCAAGATAATTTGGATAAGAAATATTATAAATCTTTATATATATAAACCCCAATACGTATGTACACATAGAATTTGTAAGTTGATAAAAAGTTTTAAGTATATCGATAAATAAGGAAATTTAAAAGGACAGAATTTAACTTAATTTGAGGGAGCCGATATCGAGAATGCAAAAAGAAGGGCTGGCACTATCACGGCTCTTACAAAGTATGAATATGATTAGATTAATATGATTAGATTGGTGTGATTTTTAATTTTAAGTTCAGAGCAGTTTGAAATCCAGTAGGTTGTCGGGGCCGTTCTCGAGATTTTTCAACATTGGTATAGTATTATACCGGTCTGACCTCTATAATCCAGTGCTTTGGCTTAAGCCAAAAAGCATTTTTGAGGGTCAAAACTGAAGACCCAAATTTTCGATTTCGGGTGCCATTAACTTCTAGATATTCTCGTCTTCACATTTCTACTGGCCATTATTCAGTTATGGACGGGGAAAGGTTTGAATTTCGAAAGTTGCCGCGGATTTCGACATTTTTTCAAAAAGCCAATTTTGGGTTTTGCCCATCTTGAAAATTCCTAAAATTTATCACAGCTCTTCAACCACCCACCTCCAGGCAACTCTAAGCTACTCGTTTAATGAGTTATAGTGAATAATCATTATTTGTCTTGGTTTGGCAGTGAGTCAGCCATAAATCCGGAGGATATAAGCAAAAGAGTGTTTTTTCATATAGTTAAGGATCAATAATCCAGTCGAAATTTTAATAATCCAGTGGTTTAATAGTAAAATCCAGTCGAATTAATCATTAAAATTAAGCATAAACCAGATGAATCCAGCCACTGGATTTTAGAAAACCTCTGAAATCGACCTTCAATAACTTTTGAATGCGAGTGCTGGTAAGCTTAAATCTTCGATATTATCTTCTATTTAGAAGGTATAAATGATTTGCAAGTGCCGCAGGAGGCACCCGATTAGTCAAGCTCAGATTGGATTTTTGAAAATCATCAAGCCAATGGAAATTTTGAAGAAAATTTTAAAGCCAAGGGCATTAAGTTTGAGTATTAAAATGCGCAAGACAGCGCTAAAATCAACCGTGCTAAAGAATTTCTGCAATAAAATAACTATAACTTGAAAATGCTGCTGTAGCAGGCGGATTTTGCAGCTTATAATAAAACTTTTGATTTTAAGTAGTATGTGAGAAAGTATATAAATAACAAAAAGCCAAAGAAGATCAAGCACAGCCATAAGAGTAAATCCGTGGTATCATAGCCTCTAGATGTTACTGCTGCTATCGAAGAGCTTAAGGAGA
The DNA here is from genome assembly GCA_000711775.1 of Oxytricha trifallax. Classification (NCBI taxonomy): domain Eukaryota; phylum Ciliophora; class Spirotrichea; order Sporadotrichida; family Oxytrichidae; genus Oxytricha; species Oxytricha trifallax. The sequence goes on from ARYC01019772.1 coordinate 14,326, forward strand.
GTGAATAAGCTACGAATCTCAGCTTTGCAAGTGATTAAAATCAAAATAAAGAACCCTTACCTCAACTCTTTATTAACTATGGCTCGATCATTGGCCATGAGATTCTCATAAAGCACTTCGAAAGTTTCAAGAATTCTAAATATTATTAAAGGACTTGCATTTTGCAAGAAATAGTTACTCGAAACACCCAGTCACTTTTCTCCTTCCTAAGCAATTTTGAGAACGTTAGTGACCAGAAACTAAGCGAGAACTTGTTCTCATTGCTCGTGGATTTAATTTAGAGCAATAATAATTTAGATGAAGACTCAAAGCCACGTATCTTTTTAGCTGCTCTTGGTTATTATATGGGAGAAAGAGTATAAATCGAAGATGAATTAATTCAAGAATCAATCTTATTATTAATTCGCTCACCTAATACGAGACAAGCTCTAGGTTTAGCGAACTTTGTATTCTTTAATTCAGTTGCAGCATTCACTAAACAGCTTGCACCAGTGCAGAAATTGGATTCTACTCTCCCCTATATTATACAATTAATGGGTTAAACTTGGTAATTATTCGCAGTCGACTCTCAAGTTTAAAAGCTAATACCTACTTCATTCTTTATCTTGAATGTGCCTTTCATTACTCTACTCAAGCAAGACTGTGGCTTGCACTTAATCAGAGACATACCTGTAGAATATACAGAGCACTTCGTAAGAATTTGTGCTCTCTCTTGCTCTCCTACAGTTGAAGCTCTCAAAGATTATATATCAATTACTATGGCTACTTTCTTACAGAAGTAAGAGGTTATTGATTCAAACACTATGGTTTACTTTATGAAAGGCCTTGCATAAAGGCTGCAGAGCAGAGACGAGCAGTGGGTAGGCAAAGTAGAGCAGTTCAAGAAGCTTCAGCAGCAAATCATAGAAGCTTAAATTGAAAAGAATGTGAGTGTGAGCAACAGCATTATTGAAAATTGCCTTAATGGCGACTGCTCTGAAATTCAAAGAATTTTACACTTACCCAAAAATATGGAAGCTTTCTCTGATAAAACAATTGTAGACTTACTTCAACTCTTTGAGAATGCTAATATCTCGCACTAGTTAGCTCGTGCTTTCAATTCAAAGCTACAGAATTAAAGGTTAAGTGTGAGTTATGACTTAGAAAAGCTGCAGCAAAATCTTGGCTTTAAGTTATATAGTTCTCAAATTTTGTGCATTAACTATATTTGCGAAAACTTGCACGCAAACCATTTAATACATTTTGGTATTGGTAATGGCAAGACCTTAATCTGCGTTGCGTTAGCCTTTCTTATAGCTCTTAAAACGAAGCTATCCGTAATCATAGTTGGCAAGAATGAGCACTTAGTGCAGAGAGATTATCAAAAATTTCAAAAAGTTATTAGTGCAATGGAACTTGATTCAAACCATAATTTCTTTGCAAAAAGTACAGGCATTTATTTTTTCACTCAACCACAACTCAAGAAACAAATGAAGGACTGCTAAATTCATGAGTGTGTGGCACGATAGCATCGTGCTTATTGATGAATACGACTGGATTCTCTTCGATGGCTCCGCTGACAACATTATAAACCAGCTAAATTTTTACAAGCAATCAAGAAGTATTATTGGATTTTCAGGAAGCCATCTTTCTCAAGGTGAAGAAAATTGTCTTAGTTTAGCTTTGCATAGCACACCTGTAGTATTCCCTACCCTTGATAAACTGTAAGGAGACAAGAAAACTTAGTTACCAGACTTGCTGGTAAGTTCAAATCAAGGAGATTACTTACAAAGAATCAAGGAAATCATAAAGGATTAAGTAGCTGTTTCACCAGTTTTAATAGTGGCTTCAACAAATTACAGTGCTATTGAAATAGGTTTAAAGAAATCCGATTTTGATTTCATTAGTTTCAACCACTCCCAGGCGACTGCAATTGAATCTGTGCTTGAAGGCAGATATTTAATGAGAAATGCAAGCAAAAACTACGGGGTTTACTTGCTCAACGAGCCACAGGGGAGAGGAACAGATATCTAAACTAATGATGAAATCGATTAAAATGGTGGTTCATATTTAATTATCGCTGATGTTTTCTCACAAAGATCTGAAGAATAAATCATTGGTAGAATTGGGAGACTTAACACTAAAGGCAGGTGGCAGCGAGTAATATATAAGCAAGTTTCTAAAGATAGTGCAGAGCAGCTCCTTATAGTTGAAAAGAAAGAAATAGAGCTTATACTTGCTCGCAAGCACAATTAAGTATAATCAATTTTATAAAATCGATTAGAAGCAATGGAAAACTTTATTGAATAAAACCAGGTGCCTTAAGAATAAATTTCTGCAGAGCTTTCAAACGAATAGGAGCAAGATAATATTGTAAGAGAAATCGTTCAACATATTGTATCTCTCACTGAGAAAGCTTACAGTGAAGCAAGCAACCCAGCAGCAGTAGTGAAGCAAGATAATCTTGAAGAAGAAAAGGAGCCTTAATAAATTGAAGAATAAGGTGAATAAAGTAAGTTGGGTTTTTATTAACCTTCTCTCATAGAGCTTATTGAATAGAAGATGAGTTAAAACCCTGTGCTTCAAGATAAACCATTCGAGCAGGTACAGCAATTGGTGCACAGGAGTTTAAAGCGGTAGCACCATGAAATTACTAAGGCTCAAAGCAGAGAGAGATCCAAAAGTAAAAGCAGTTCTGCAAGTTCAAAGAGAAGATTATTGAAAGGTTAACAAAAGCTTGACTTAATCAAAGAATAAAATAAGACTTGAGAGTTGGTTACTCGTCGCAGTGCTAGAGATAAAACATTCACTTGCACTTATACAGAGCTGCCAGAGAACGAAGAGACAATGGAAAGATGGTTGAAGGCAGCCTCGAGTGAGAGAAGGCACTTTAAAAGCGACATAAACCATAGAAATTCAGAGAGAAAACCAAGATTAAGAATATGAGATTTATCTTAATTTTTTAAAGAAATTCACCATATTCATGTTTTTTCTATTAATAGCATATAGAGAATCGTGGAGGAATAGAAGCAGCAGCACTCATTGACTCATGTTTGGAGATTGATTTTGCATATTCTACAGGTTACCATCTTGCATAAACTGCTCTTTCATCTTGCGTAAGTCAAGCAACTCACTTTCCATATTATCATGTTATTGCTTCAACTTTTTAGTTTACTGCAAGAATTCCTGCTTATCTTATTTCAAAGCATCTTCATAATCCTTTACCTCCTCTAACTATTCACGGGTTCTCTTTCTTTTAGATGAATCCTTAACGAGATTCTCAGCCTTACCTCGCTCAGCTACACAAGAAATTAAGAGAGAGTAAACTTACTGCTAAAGTTAAGGCATCTGCTGAGAGCGTCCACGAACTCGGGTCTCATTTCTATAACGAGATCTCTATTTTACTCTAGCTTTTCTCTTCGTTAGAGCATTGCATCATGAATCATCTGGGAGACACCGTCGGTGTCTAGGGTGAAGAGCAAGTCGCAGATCCATTATCTGTCAAGGTGGACCCAATCTCGTTCTTCAGGCAAGTATTGCAGCAGTCTTGAAGACCTTCTTGCATAATCGAGAAAGTCTTGAACTGTAAGTCCATCGATTTGAGGCACTGCTGACACTTTAACTGCGTCTCTTCTTACGTACTATATTAACAGTTACAGGGTTAAGCTAGGGCTTACGTCTTTCTCTGCTCTTATGATTTACTTAAGTAAATAAATGTTGGTGGAGTCCGCTTTTGGTAGAAAGCGTGGCAGTCTTGGGCAAGAAAGTTGTATAGCTCTTTCTTACTTTTGCACTTCTGGACGAGTTCTGAAACATTGATACCAGTAAGTTTCTATTGGTTCATTAAATTTTAAAATTAAGGTGCCTTAAACCATTTTATATAGGTCAATTTCGATTCAGGAAGACACTACCGTTACTAAAATCAGAGAGGGCTTTTCATTATAATGAAATCGTACCAGCACGATCCAATTTCCGCTAGCGGAATTCCTACCAGCACCAACACAATTCATTATTTGAAGTAAGTAATTTCCATGAGAATTCAATTAAGGATTCAAAGAAAATGAACTTTTTCATTACTAAATTTAGCTAAATTATCAATGAGGTTATTAGACATTAAGCCAAAACATAATTATAGAATAAATAAATGCAATTATAAATACTACAGTACTATATATAACTCAATTAATCCAGAATATATTTAGAATATAAGTGAATCATGACACAATTTCTATATTTATTATCAGAATTATGCATTTCGATTTGCTAGAATCCTAATTTATCTATATTGAAGTATGCACCTTGAATTCTTGATTGAAAAGTTTCACACATTAATTAGTAGAATTATTATTCTTTAAATAAATAGCTGGCTTAATTTATTCATATTTATTTAGTTACTAAAAATGGTAAGTTATTTAATAGACTTATATTTAACTTCCTTAGGATTATTAAATAATTAAAAAAATGACAGCTAATACATAGAAAATTATACTATAAGTTTATTATCAACTACAAATATATTACTATCAACAACCCTCAGATTTTAATTTTAATTAACTTTCATTTTTTAACTTTCCAATTTTATATAATGTAAAATACTTAGCTTTAAGTAGCTCTAAATTTATCAAATTTATATTAATCTAAATTTTAATCTAAGTATATATAAAAATAGAATAAGATTAAATTAAATATAATAGACGAATAATAATAGTAATAAATTTAATGATTTTTAATTCTAATATATAAAGAATATAAATAAATAAAGTTTATTAAAACAATATTTGCTAGACTTATTCTTATATTAAGTTAAATAAAATATTGGAATTCAAAAATGCTTCTTAACTTATTTTTGCTAACAATATAAACCTATATTTGAATATTTAAAGTTGAAAATTCAAAAGAAATCACTTTGTAAATACTTATTAACAAATATTTTAAAGTAAATAAATAAGAAAATTACAGTTTATTAATATTGAATTAAAATAAATTAATTTTTTAAAGAATTGTTTCTTTATTTTACTTTGGCCTTATTAATGATATTTAATGTTAGTGGTTGAAAAACTTTGTCAATTTATAGTTTATATTCAATAATTATTAACTAATTTTTATAATTTATTCTGAATTAATTACTTTGACAAATTCTTAGATAAAAAATTTGCAAACAATTTTTAGCTTAATCTTGTTGATTTCAAAATCCATAAAGTTAATTTAAATATTCAAACTTGAAATTTTCAGATTAAGAATTACCTTTTTGTTTAATCCAGAGTCTATAAAATCTAAAAAAGTGTTGTAGAATATGTTAGGTTTATTTATATTATATTTATTTTCATAATAATACTTAAATACAAAACTTGTATTATGAAGTAAAAATAAAGGGAAGAATTTTATGCATAATTTTAATATAAATATATTACAAAATTTATAAAAATAATTTCAATTTTTAAACTTAAAACATACAAAGTCACTCAATAATCATCATATATTAATAATTATTAATGTCTAAATAAATAGTTTAAGATAATTCTAATTAAATTTAATACTAAGGTGATTAAGAATCTTTGACAAAATCATTTTTTTATAAATAGATTATTGAATATTCATTGAAATTTAAATATTCAAATTGACTTTTACTGTAAATCTCTAAGTTATTTTAAAATCTATAGTACCTAAAAATTATAAATAAACAATTCTCAAATTAAATTTAGTTCCTGTTTTATATAGAGTAAATAAATATATTAGTTTTATAAATGCATTTATTCTTAAGACTTTATTTATTTAAATATACTTAATTTTATAGTTAGAGAAACAAATTATTTAATATACTAAGCCAACTTTTTATTCTTAATAATTTTTATTTAATACTTTACTCATAAAATTTATAAATTATAGAATAATCCATAGCAATCAATATTTTTAAGTGTAATCTAACACCTTATTTTATATAAATTTTAATGGATTTTATCACTATTACAGTTACTCACCTTGCATTTTTGATTATTTAGGGACAGATTTTAACTAAGTATGCTATAAATGATATAAATATAGGGAAATAAATTGATAGAATAGGTTTAAATAAAAATAAGTTTAATTAATAAATTGAAAAATTAATTTTTGTTAAGTAAATAATTCAATAAAATATAAAAAATTTAACCATTTTTATTGATAAAATTATGAATTTTACTCTTTAAATTTTGTAAAGTTAAGAATTATTAATAAAGTTAGTCGATTT
>ARYC01019773.1:0-63203 GCA_000711775.1 Oxytricha trifallax
TTTATGCCTAAAAATATCCTATATATATATAATTATTATCTATTTATAATTCTTACCTCATAAGCTTCTTTTAGCATTGTAAAGAATAAAACTAGAGCAAAAGTCCCAATCATTGATGCAGGTTACTATTCACGAATTAATTAATCATTTTAATGTTACCTTAGGGGAAAAAGACATGCATGTAAGAATAGATATAGCTAGGAAATATATGTTAGCTGCTTTCCTGAACTGCAATATTAAACTCTTAGGGCCCCAATTCACAAGAGTATACCTAAAAAAATATTTATGATTGTTTTTCCTTCACCAAATTCTAGTTGCTGTTTATAAAATATCTTACCTAGAAGTTATTATTTTATTAGAATTTATTCCATTAGAGTGCACGTTCCCAAGAGACGAGAATCGAACACTCATTTTTTCTCCTCTTATCAACTTTTTTTGGCAGAGCACTAAATAACTTTTTTAAAAAAATACCATGATTTATTTACTTTTTAGATAAATAAGGGGGAGATATATTTACAAAAAAAGATATAATTAAAACTAAAAAAATTAATTACCTTAATAAAGAGTAAAGAATATTATATAATTTTCATCAACAACTTCATATATTATAAACAATGACACAAAATTATAAAGTAAAAATAAAATAATTTTTTATAAGTAAAACTTGATATTTAAAATTCTTATCAGTTCATTGATTATTGATTGATATTATTTATTACGATTGTAAAACTACATAAAATTTTGAAAAATTAAAAATTATTATATATTGTTGTCAGTTTTTACTTTATAAATTTATAAAATAATTGGCTTTATTGAGCGCAGTTAAAATTTTATTATATATTTAACGATGATTTTGGTGAGCTATATATTATTAATAAATCTTGCTTCCTCAAAATAATATTCAAGTAATTAAGCTTAATTATTTATATTTCTAAACCAATTTTGCTAGTTTAATATTTTAATTTCACAATAGACATCAAAACTATCAGGCAAACCATCTTGACCAATTTTATTGTCTTTAGTGAAAGATATTCTATAGTAGTAACCTTTTTCACTTATTAATTCCTATAGAGGGTATGTTTAATATATATTATTTTAATCCTTACTATTTCAAAAATACTTTCGTTTTTAGTTTGAGTTCTTAAGAAATTAAGATGAGGGATGGTTATATTAGATGAACTTATTTATAACTTAGGTCTCTATTTTATATCTACAGATTTTTGAACTAAAGCCATTTTTTACTATAACTTAAAATCCCATTGATCTGAGCAAGCTTATGATTTAAACTTCATAAAACTTTTAATTTTTGGCAATTAATTTTGATTGTCTAAGCATAGATTATTTGAATGATGATAAACTCTTACTTTGTAGATGAGGATCTAAGTGAAAGATATGCACAGACAGTCTCTCAGAAGCAAGAATTAGAAATTTATTGTCAAAACTGAAACTTATAGATTTGATATCAGCACTTAATCGCCCTCTTATTAGTTGAATAAGCACTTTATTTTATTCTATATCCATTATGAAAATAGATTTCCCATTTTATGATCCAATTGCAATCAAAGAACATGTGCTAATCATTTTACAATAAATATGAATTAATAGAATTAATTAAAAGGTTTATTAAGCTTTAGCGTTGCAAAATTATAAGTTAACTTTGGGTCTTCAAGGATTTTGAAGGATCTAGTAATGCTAAAGCTTGAGGTATTGTTTCTCATTTAAGTTGAATTAGTATTTGTTGAAGCACTTGAGTCAATCATAATTTTATTCATTAACTCATCAATCGAGTCTTTCTTTAGATAACTCTTCTGTATAATATCTATAACACTTATATTACTTAGTAAACTTACACTAATCAATCATGATTTAATTGGCTTTATCAGAGGATAAGTAAGCAATTGTAATTTGGCATCTAAATTCATCGATGACTTTATAGTTACAATCAAATATTGCTTTTTCATTAGCATCTATCTTAAGCAAGTGTTATAGGGAGTACACATCACACACTATGATTTTATTTACAAATGAGACAATTAAGTATTGATCAAGAATCTCTACTTTTTAGATTTGATGTTTAAACTAGATTTTTCCTATTAATTCTTAGCTATCAAAGTCCACTGCAGTAATCTGTAATAATCAATTAAAAAGATTATATTCTTTTAAATTACTTAGTTGTTTAGAAATTACTGTTTCATTCCCTTCCCTTTTGCGAGTAACTCCATTTCATTGTCGTTGCCAACCACAAACAAAACTTCTTTAAATTTTAAAGCAAATTTCAAATTTTCCTATATTAAAATTTGATTTAAAATTTAATGTTTTTGCAAATAAAATTCTATAAAAGTTGTGGAAAATATCCTTATTTTTATGATTACCCCTTAAAGCAGCATAATAGAATATATCTTGTTGTCTTTTATTTGAATTTCTTGCATTCCATTATTGTAGGAATACATTCGAAATTGGGAAATTAATTTAAATTAAATGAATTATCAATTTTATTATTGGCAGTTAAAGTTGGCCAATTTAATCGATTTTGGGGTAGAAAATTCAAAATTAGCTGGACTTTACTATTGAGGGTACTATTTTATCGCATCCCTGGAGTGATATAACTTGAGTATAATTAAACACCTTTAAATTCAATAAATTACACCCTCACATTAAACTCAAGTTATCTCGCTCCAAGGATGCGATAAAATAGTACCATCAGTAGTAAAGTCTAGCTAATTTTGAATTCAGTATCGAATGAGCCCAAAATCGTTTATATTGGCTAACTTTAGCTGATAATAATTTTATTGATTATATATCTAATTTAAATTAATTTCCCAATTTCGAAAGTATTCTTAAAATATTAGTGCAAACAAGATATTGAGCCTAAATGTATATAATTAATTTAATATTGAGTTATTACAAACATATCCTCTTCTGCTAATCGCTTATAAAGAATATTATGAAGAATCAGTTATTTTGGGGGCTTAGGTATTGTTGATATTGTAGACCCTGTAATTTAATTATTAGATTTTTCCATTATAATAATTTAGAATTCCTATATTATTATTCTTTAATTTATATCATAATTATATTTATTCAATTTTAATTTTAGTTATGTTATTGAGTTTATTTTTAAAAAATATGTATATTTTAATGATATTTTATTAATAGTATTAGTACCATATTAATATGTTTGATTGATAAAATAATTGATAATAATTTGAATATTATGTAGTTGATTAAATATATAAATGTTAATCATAAACTTATATAGTCAAAGATGATTTAAAAGTTCCATTATCTTTTGTATATATATTTCAAAATATCATATCATTATCTCTAATAAAACTAATTTTAATTTATTTTCTTCTTATTATAATAATTAATATTTCTGATATCTAATTTTTTATCCTGTAAGATAATTTATTCGTCATTATCATTTATTAGACAATCATTAAAATTCATTGATAATTTATCTAAATTTCTAATTAAATGAAATAAATTTGGCAAAACCTTGGCACAATTATAATATAACTTTATAAATTAAGACCTTATTTAAATTTAATATGTAAAAAAGCAAATTAAAAAACCTATTTAATTAAAGTTTCTTATACAATCAAATTTACTGGTATAATATTAAGAAATATTTATGAATGTCATTTAAAAATGAATTTGATAAAGCTGTTTATATAAATAAATTGAATAATGAATAGTGAATAGTGAATAGTGAATAGTTTAAGTTAAATTAATAACGAGATATTCTGGGTCATAACATGACCCAATATTTGCATCCTTGGGTCATGACGTTGCTGGTGTGAATGACGTGGCACATAACCTTGAGCCTCCAAAAAACCAAAAAACCTTAAGAGAGTAAAAACTGTGGAAAAAGACTAGCAATTGCTCGGCTCCTCTGTGCTCCTGACGTCCATCACTCATCACTGTGTGAAATGCAGTCCCACTTCTTCCCCCCGCCTGCCTCCCTTCTTGCCAGCCTTGTTAGACTGTATCCACCCTGCCAACTAACGGCGTAATGGCAGGGAAATCGGCTCTGTAGAGCTCTCCCATGGCGATTGAACCCCGCTAGCTCGTTGTTATTTGCAGGTAGGTCTCTGGGCGCTTTCATCTCCTGCATGAGACAGTATTAGGCTTATATGGTTCGGATTACCAAACCAAAAAGAATCCTAAATAGAAAGTAACACATATGGGATCCACGGTCACCTGAAGGCACTCCCTATTTAGTATCTTTTTAATTTAATACTTTAAATAAATTGAATCCTTATATTTCCAAATCAATATTTAAATATGATATTTACTTTTATAACTAAAAATTAAAAAAATCCTTTTTGTATTATATTTAACATAAAATTAAATAAGGTATCATTATCACTCAAATTACAGATATTAAATTAATTTAAGATTATTAAAAAATAAATAATATCTATAATTTAAGGAGATGATAATTTTAATCTATTTTAAAAGTTAATCTAGGTAAAATATAGTGAGATCAAATAGTTAACTCTTAATTAATATTTAAAAACCTTTAATAAAAATACCTTAGCAAAAATACGGAGAGATGATAATATCCTTCTTCTCAAAACTTTTAAAATAAATTTTTTTAATATAACTTAATTTATTCTAATATTTAAATTTATTTAAATTCATTAAATAAATAAGAAGAAACTTTATATATTATTAAAAATACTTAATTTACTTTTGATATTTACAATGCTCATTTCGAATAAATCTTAAATTTTCTTTTTCTTTACTTAAAGATTATAATAAATAAATAAGTATATGAATATAAAAAAACGTTTTTATATTGATAAGATTAATAGATATTTCATTTTTCTATTTAAATAAAAATGGGCCTTTTAAATATTATGGGTGCCACTGGAGACGCTGCTGAACCCAAAAGGGCATTGTTTGTTTAAGGTAAACTTCTATAATTTTATATATTAATTATTGAACATTTTACATTGAGTTTACTGGGACTAATAACAATTAATAATGGGCTTTCTCACTTGACAACCCACTAGATGGAATAGACGATTCAGTTTTTTATTCCTTTTGGTTTAGAAATATTTATAATTATTAAAGGGACACATTTGAATTTGGAAATCAATTAAAATTTAAATATAATTATTTAAACTTGTGGAAACCCACAGATAACTTAAGTTTATTTTTTACATAAAAAGAATTGAACAAGTTATCTAAAATTAAAACTATTAATCTCGTTCAAGAAATAAGATCAAATAGTACTGCCAATAGTAAAGTCCAGCTGATTTTAAATTCTCTAGCTCACGATAACCATTTTGTTTACATTTTGACAAAGTTAATTGTCAATAATTTCATAAATAATCATTTAATTTTGATTAATTTTTCTAATTAAAATGTATTGCTACAATAATTAATATTTAGACTTGTTGGGTCCGAACTTAAAGATGGCAATAGTTTGTTTAATAATTATTTAAAATATAAATATGTTTCAGTTCATAAACAATGATTAAAATATAGCTGGTAAAGAAAATCCTAAAAGACTATTTAGGAACAATTATTTTAGAGAGTTTTAAAAATTAAATATATTAATATTCTTAAAATAAGCACCTCAAAATTATTCTTTGTCAGGCATTTTTAATTTTAATTAGATAACAATAAATTATTTCAAATAATTTAAATTGTAGACAAAACAGTTATTACTTAATTAAAATACTTTAAATTAATTATATCACTAAAAATGATACAATTTAAAACTTAGTCATTTATATATTTTTGATTTTGACAGTTAAAACTTTAAAAAAATTTAAATAATATGTATAATAGTAAAAAATAAGTTAAGAGGGTGTCCAATCTTATGATAAAATAAAATTTCAGGTAAAATTCCTGGCAAGTATATTTTTCTAAATTTCTTTTTCGTTTCTTGTTCTTTCTAAAAACAACTAACAACTTTTAGCGATATGATTTTCATAAAATTCAAGAATTAGCCTATGTTTGATGAAATTTTAAGTAATTATTTCTTAAAACATTAATTAATCTTTCCTCATTAAATGTATTTAAAAATGATTATTGATTATTAAATTTTTATTTATATTTATATTTATATAACATTATTTAGAATAATATAATACACAACTAAGTTTACATAATTATTGGAAGATGATAAAAGATGTATAATATTTCCCCTATAATTTTATGAAAAATTCATGTAATCATACATAAAATTTTTCTTGCCAGGAACCTTCCCCTCTTAAGTTATTGTCAATATGTAAGAAGAAATGTTAAGAAACTTTAATTTTCAATCAAAGGATAATCAAGAAATGAATTGTTAAAACTTTTTCAGTTTAATAATTGTTACTTACTTAATTTATTTTGATTTGCTAATTCAAATTCAATTATAAAATGAATAATATAACAATTTAATTGAATTGAATAATAATTAATTAATAAACCTTCCTAGCCATGTTTATATTATTTAAATTTAGATATAATGACAGAGTCAAATACAGTGTACAACTCTCAGGTAGGAATTTGAATTTAGAAATAAAATATTATAGATGGAGCTTAAAGATGGGTGGAATCATTTATGGTATGGGTTCTAAAAAAATGTAAGAATTCTTATATCAAGTTTATTTTTTTTAGAATGTAACTTGGTACTACGCAGTAAACATGAACAGAGTTGTATTTAATTCAGCATTCAAAAAATAAATTATTCTATAAAAGATATATTATGAATGTCATGTAAATTAATTTACGATTTGGCATCGAATAACTTATTATAGCAAGATTTAGTTTTAAATGCAAATATAATTAATAACATAACAATTTTAAAATTTATATGTTTTCTTATAACATTTATTAAAATCCTAGTGTATTATACTCAAAATTATGCAACTAAAGATATATACAGAGCAAATTTATTAAAATTTGGACAATATATTAATTTATTTTATTTAGTTTTAATTTAAAATATTGTTTATGAATAATTTTATTTAACCTAAGAAGTTATACTTTTTAAGAAATATGAACTTCAAAGACACCACATCGACTATTAAATTCGGAGAATTGTAGTTTCTTAGATTGAAAGTAGAACAGACTGGGTAAATCCATTATTAAATTTACATAATATAAATCAAAATATAACTTGATAAACTAAAATCATAATTTATCATTATAAAATACTAATGTAATAGAATTAATTCTATACTAAATTCTAATTAAATTATGAACTTAAATATTTTATATTTAAATCCAAGATATTATGGAGAGATATAAACTATAATATTCAATTAATTAATTAAGATATACAGGTCTGACATGGCGGTAAGCTCTAAATTTGTATAAGACAATTCTTTAGAAATTACAATAGTTATAAGTCTTATAAACCTGATTTTCTTGATAAGTGGATGTAATGTAAAAAAAACATATTAAATTAATTTATAAATTTATATAAACTTAATATATCCAACCAAAATTTATCAATTTATAAAAAATTGCTAATTTATTCATTTATAATTAATTATATCGTTTTAAATTTCATAATAAAATGAATCAAATAAAAATAAGAATCATAAAACTTCAAATTAATTAATAAGTCATTTTATTAAAATTGATGTTAACTCTAGCAAAATCAGATTAAGTAAGTTAAATTATAGGTTAATGAAATTCGAAAAAAAGCATTTCAAACTATTCAAACTTTAACTAATTGTGTAGTATACTAGTAAAGGAAATCGATTAGATGCAGAATGGAAAGATTAAGCATCCAAAAACAATTTATTAATTAAAATATATGCAATAATTAAATATTTATTTAAAATAACAGGATAGAGGATTTAACAAATACAACTAGAGTTTGGTGGGGAGAAGCAGAGAGTGCATTAAACCTCTGTAATCCAACACAAAGATACATCTTTTCTAGCAATATTTGATTTTATTTAATATATATATATATATTTGTGTGGATTGTGAATCCCCTTGTCTTGAGTGCAGTTAAACCCCTTGTTTATAATTATAGGTTTTAGTATTTTGACTATAATTTACTACAGTGAATCCAAGTGTTTTAGCTGTAAAGTAGGATATTTTTTTATTATTTATTTTAAAATAATACACGCTTGTGGGTTACTAGTGATAAAATACAATCAAATAGTTGAAAAAATTAAGAAAAGGAAAATTAAAAATTATAAATTTTAGATTATTTTAATATGGCAATAATTACTATTATTTTAAAGAAAATATAAAATATCATGAAACATTAAATTCTAATATTTTAAAAACCTAAATATTTACTTTTAGGGCACAAATTTTAAAACACAACTGCAAGTAACATTAATCATCATTAATTTTGTTTATTTTTCCTAATTTTCAATAATGCATCTCTTCTGATTGCCCAAGAGGTTAATATTTTGATGTAAAATTATATATATTTAAATACTTTAATGCAACTACTTCAACATGTAAGACTTGTTTAGATCCTTGCACTTCATGTACAAACACAACATTCTGTTTGTATTTAATAATTGAAAAAATAATAAAGTCATTTTTATATAAACAAGCAAAAATTTATAAGAAACACTTTTTTGTAATAAGTTGATATTATTTGATTTTAAGAGAAATTAAAAAATTAAATTAATTAACTGTAAAACAAAGAGATAAAGTAAGATAAAGATTTTATAAGCTGAAAAAACCTCAACATTTATTTCTTTAAATTTAATAGAATTTATTAAATATCACTTCTACTGAAATAATTTTACTTTATTGTGATCCTGGATTCAAATACATTGATAATTATTATATATTATTGAAATTGATGATGGATTTGGTAAATGTATAAAAGAAACTGATCCTTGCCCTTCTGGAACATTTTATGGGTGTTATTTATAAATTATTATAAAATTTCTTCTATTTTAAAATTATTTTAAACCTCGATAAGACAAATCTTTTTCATAAATTTGATTTATAAAGCTTATTACTTTATCTGATTTCTAATTTAAAAATAACAAGTAATACTTTAATTATTAAAGAATATTAATTTGCTTTTTAAATTAATAAGTCTTTAGATTTCTATTATATTTTAATTTTATACCCGTTTAAATTTTAAGATCCAAGCGGATTATGATAAAACAATTGTAATTTTTAGTTTTACTAATTCTTAATTATAATATTTTAAAGATTAGTTGTTTGTAAGTCATGCCCTGCAGGATGTGATACTTGTAGTTCTTCTACTTAGAAAATATTCAAATAATAAATAAAATACAATATAATAATCAGCAATTAATAATTAAATTGGAAGATTTTATATAACAGTTTAATTGTAGATAAAATAAATTCATAAATAATAAGCTCGTATTGAAATATCTGTTTTTTAATTATTTTTAATTATAAAACTCTAATCAACCCTGGAATTTCAAATAATTTTGCTAACTTAATGTACCAAATTGATAAATTAAAATTAAAACAATTGATTAATTTCTGTTTAATTAAATAGCTTAAATATTAGAAATTTCAGATTAAATATGTTAAATTTGTTTTTAAATAATTTATAATTTTAATTGAATAATTATAAATAAATGAATTTTTAATTATTTATAATGAATGCCAAAATAATTATTTGCTGTATGGAGGTTAATGTCTTTTGGAATAATTACAAAATTATGTCCTCAAACTTTATAAATTATTTAAAGATAAATAAAATAGCTCTGTTTATTATCTTTAGATTTAAAAATGTTAATAATTTAATAAGTATAATAATTTTAGTCAAATTCTAATTTTCAAATTTGATTAAGAATTATTTATTTTTAATTTGGAATAATGCCCTAGTGGTACATACATAGAAACAGATGATAAGAGTTGCGTAGATTGTGATGACTCAAATTGTATAGCATGTACATACTTTGAGTTAAAAATTTCAATTTATATTTATATTAGAATTTAATTATGTATATTTATCATTAATTAATAATTAAAAATATTATTATCCAATATATTATCTAAAAATTTAAGTTAATCTTTTTCATTCAATTTTTATAGAGATAAATATCAATTTATTAGGGAAAATTTTATATTGATATATATCGATAATAAGCCTTAAATATAAATAAGATAACAATACTTTTCTTTATTGATACATTTCAATCAAAAGTATATTATTTATAATTACAAAAGATCAGGAAATTATATAAATTTAAATTAGAAAAACGGCATTAATTTATCTAATAGACTCTTAATTAAATCTAATTTATATAAAATGAGGTATAAAGGTGGTAAAACTAGATTATCATATTTTGCAAATATAGAGTTATTTAATTAGCCCTTTAATATTTTGATTTCTCATATCATTTGATTCTGTGAATACAACTTAGTGTAGCAAATTCAATTATTCAGTAATATATTATTTTTTGTCATATTTTAGTAAAAATGCTAGTTAATTCTTAATTGCAGCTTGATCATTATATATTTCAAATATATATAAAAATTGAAATTATAAAGTAGAAGTAATTCTTATGCAATGATTAAGTGTATATTTTATAGAAAAATTTAGAAAATATTAACTTTATTTAATGGAAAGATAAAGCAAAGATTTTTGTTGTGAGAGTGGTCCATCTTGTAAATTTTAGATTAGTTATCTATGTTAATTTTAATTTAGAAGTCTTGAATTATATTACGTTAATTAATCATTGCAAACCACTTTTCTTTTTTTTAAATTTATTATCGATATTTTCAATAAAAATTATGATAGAATGTAAATAATACAAAATTGGAGATAATTTGAATTTCTCCTATCTTTTTCTTATTTCGCAATAAAATATCAAATAAAAATATAAACTTTAAATGTTTGATATTGATATAAACACACAAGTTTATAAATAAAATTTTAATTATTTTGTAAGTGCCTTCTATGTAAAAGTGGAACTTACTTAGATAATTAGAAATGTGTAACTAAATGCCCTGATGGGTTCTATGGTGATTCAGTTTCAAATTCATGCATGAAATGCTAGAGTGATAATAAAGTTATATATTTTTAGGGAAATATTACCAATTTTTTAAAAAATTAATTAAATTTATTATAATTTTAAATTATAATAAATTTATTATTGATTATTAATGTGTTCACTCCAAGGTACCTCCACTACCCCTACCCTATCGCCTAAACCGTGGTATCTTCCCCACTCCCTCCACTTTAAAAATAAGGTCCCCTAAAATATACGTTATTTTTAATTTATAGCAACATTAGCAACTTCCCTTGACTTATTTTAGAGACTCTCCCTAAAAAAATGATTTTATATATTCATTAACAAAAGAAAATTAATTTTTTTAAAAATTAATAATCTGTATTAATATACTCATGTAAGTATCACGATTTTTTTAACCCGAATCTCATACATTTAATTTAAAAATATACCATTGTATATTGTATATTTAAAATTATCAAAACAACAATAAAATTTAAAAAAATTTTTTCTTTTGTTAAAGAATATATAAAATCAATTTTTTATTAGGGAGTAAATCTATATAAAAGTCAAGGGAAGTTGCAAATTTTTTAATAAATTAAAAATAACATATAATTTAGGTACATCATTTTTAAAGTGGCGGGAGGAGTGGGGAGATACCTTTGGGTAAAAAAATATACAATAAAGTAATAAGTAACAACAATATAATTTACTGGGGGCTTTTAAGACTATCATTAAAGTCTTAATAAAAATAATTCTCTTAATTAATTGAAAATACAATATTTTATTTTTAAGCAATTTTAATGGCTCATAACGATCATATCATATAATAATACCATTAAATTTTTCCCAAGCTTTTTAAACTTAAGCAAAATAAATTTTTTTTGTTTTCGACAAATTTAGCAAAATTAATAGGAGTAAAAATATTTTTTAATTGTTTTATTTTAAATTCCCTTATTTGATTGATTCATATTAACCTAATTAGTTTTATATTCTTTAGATTTGTTACTATCTAATTAAATAAAATATCTTTTAAATAAATATAATTGTAGGATGTGGATTTTTCAATTTTTCAAACAATTTGCATAGATACATATATTTGCTATTATATTAAATATAAACAAAAAACTTAATATTGTTCTTTTATTACAATTTTTCAAGTGATTGCCTCAAATGTTAGAATAATAACTACACCTGCACTGCCTGCAACTCAAATACATATTTGTATGGAACATCTTGTGTTGCATAATGTCCTTCACTATTGTATTTCTAAGATGACTCAACTAGAGCATGCTTAGATTGTGACTCTAAATGTCTTGTGTGCCCTAAAGCTAAAGATGATTGCTCTTTATGCACAGAAGGAAACTATCTTTACAATAGATTATTTTGGGGACCTCTAATTTTTGAAAACTATTTTATTTTTCAAAGGGACTTAATAGTTTTTGGTACATCCTAGATTTTTTATTTTAAAATTTATAGAAAGTGTGACTCAAATTGTCCAATTTCTTTTTACGAGCAAGACGATACCAGGATGTGCTATCCATGCCACTCTAATTGTAAAGATTCAAATTTATTTTAATTTGACCAATATTTCATTGATAAAATAATAAATAATGATTGCTATGGATCTCTAAGTTCATAATGCACAAGCTGTGCACCTGGATTTTTCTTAAAAGAAAGCTCTTGTATGAGTGACTGCCCTCCTCCCTACTTTACAAACATACCTGAACAAACATGCGACATTTGTAAATATTTCTGTGACTCATGCACAACCAGCCTGACTTGCTAAGTATGTAAAACTGGGTACTAACCTATCCCAAATAATTGTACAGGAGAGTATTACTTACAAACATCTAACACTAGAAATCTTTAATTACCATACAATACCTAATAATTGAGCCCAAGTGAAGATCCTATCTCAATGAGTGTTGAGGTTTGGTTCAGATCAGATAATATGCTTAGTAGTAACTTGGAAGTTATAGTGGCTTTAACTCCCTATAAATTAAGAAAAAGATCAAATGAGGCATCAATACATCTATCATACCAAGGTTAATTTATGATTTATTTTTTAAAACTTTCATTCTGTGATACTGCTGCTGCCAATAAACTGCTATATGCAGATATCTGGTATCATTTTGCTTGGTCTATGGATGAGAAATCCTTAAGCTTAAAATGCTATCTTAATGGGCAATTAAAAGCCCAATAATTCATTTGCATATGCAATTTCTATAATGTTAAGAAAGGTAGAATTGATTGATAACTTATTGATTACGTTTAAATGCGAAAATTAGATTTTAAAAATAATTCTCTTAAAAATATTAGATTGTCAATTAAACATCAAGTTTCAGAGTTTTAATCCATAGGAGTAGGATCAAGTCCAATTTCAATAATCACGTCTAACATTGTAAGACCTTCAGAGATAACTTTGGGTGGAACAACGTCCCCAAAGCTCTCAGAAGTAAATTTCAATGGTAAACATATTATATTATATTTATGGCTACTTCAAAGAATTTAGAGTTTGGAAAATAAACATTTCTTTCTTTTTTTAAATTTTAAATTAATTTGTAATCATTTACTAAGATCTTCTTTCCAATTAAACTATTTTAAAAATGTAGACGTGACTAGTTAAAATACATTCATGTATGCTTATTGGAAATTTGATGAAAAAAATGATGGCACTTATGTTTATTTCAAAGACAGCTCTTTTAAAATATTTAAGTTTACAACAATTTTTTGTTATTTTAAATTAACGGTAGTTAATAATTTCTTTTTATATTAGATATTATTAAGTTTATTCAGATTAGAATAAAACTTAAATTAAATCAATATGGCAGGGATATTTAATAGTAAGTGAAGAGGTGTAGTTTAATAATCTAACTTAATTTAAAATAACGCTTTTTCAAATAAATTTTATCTTCATTTTAAATCGAGTATAAAATATAATTCTTTATGAAATAGCTGGTGTATATTTAATTAAAAATTTTATATTGCCTACAAATTACCCACAAACTAAAAGTATCAATTATTAGTTATATTTTTCTTAAATATGCTCAAACTAGGGAGTATAAAATTTTAATCCTAAAACTATTGTTTCAACATACACTGTATAGAAGTTAGTGGAAATGAAAGAAATAGATTTAATTATTTGCAAATAAGGGTATTATTAGGCCTACGTGGATGAAGGATCTTATTATATTTGCTTGAAATGCAATGCACTATGTAAAAATTGCAAAGGACCCACTATTAATGATTGCATCGAATGCACTGAACCCTATAAGCTACTGGAAGATGAATTTACTTGCAAAATTATCGATTCTTGCTAAGAAGGGCAATTTATAAATTCAATTACAGGGTTGTGCAATAGTTGTGATCCAGGATGCAAAACTAATATACAAAATATTATAAAGAATGATATTTTGTTTTCAATCCTAAATATTAGAGTTATTAACTTATATCTAGTTATTATTTTAAAAAATTATCTTTAAGTTTCATATTTTTTAGAGTTTTTTTAATTAAAATATATATTATATCATTTTTAAGACAAATAATAATAAACTTGTATAGAATCTGCAAACTTCTGTCAAAAATGTAAAGCTAACTATTTCAAAGAATTCTAAGGAACAAGTTGTGTAAGTTCTTGTCCTTCTGGGATGTATGGTGACTATCAAAAATAATAATGCTACTTTAATAAAAATCCTAAAACCCCTTTAGAACTTCTTTTATCAGATTGTGAGCAATATTTTGTAATCCGAGGTGGTTATTTTTTATTTAATTCAATAAGAACAAAATTGTTTTGTAAACATTTTTTATCAATCGTATTAATTAATTAGCTCAATATTTTAAAAAGTAGATAAACAAATAATCAAAGACTAATACTTAATTAAAGAAAATGTTAGGCTATATTAGCAGAGCTCATATGTATTAATTTTATTTAAGAAGAAGAAAATATTATTGTCTAATCGATAATCACCAGACAGCATTGAGTTATAATATATTAAGTAATAATAAAGAAAATTATAATTTAGTAATTATATCATACAATTAAAAATGAATATTAGAAAGTACAATTACATAAAACATTTTTGGATATTCAAATTTATCAAAATTCTTGAGGAAACTTAATTTGTAACAATTCATAATATTGAATTCGAATAACTTTATTTATTAGTCAGTTAAATATAGTTATTTAAAATTTTAATAATTGTGCAGTTTTATTTTTAAATTGTGCTTTAATTTTGGGGTGAAGCAAATAACTAAGAATACCATATATAATGAAATGAAAAAATACTTATAATTTAATTGTTTTGTAAATTTATATAATAATCCTTCAATTTATTAATTAAAATGATACTTAAAATTTTGTAAACTCTTCTCCTAAATTTATGTTTTAATTTTAAGGGAATTGTTTTGTATATAAATCTTTGATATACTAACAGTTTTTAATATCTTACCTAATTAAGTTTTGATTCAATTCATGCACTAAAAAAGGAATCTGATAAAAATGGAAGTCAAATTTTAAACTTTTAGAATTTCTTGTTTTCTTCATAATATTACTAATGTTTACTATTAAAGAATTTTCCAAATTTATCTTATATTAAGAATTATGTTGATATCATTTAAAATTAATTACCTATACAAAGCGAACTGATTATTGTGAAAATATAATACTATCGTGTTAACTAAAATAGACTGCCATTAAAATTATCACATTATAAGCCTCTTAAATTATATATCCTCACATCAATAAACTAGTGTCATAATTTGAATACACTCGCAAAAATATTAATATAAACCCCTTATTCATTCCATAAACCTAATAAAATTTAATGTTATTGAGTTTTTGAGATCCATTTTCATTTATATTTTATGAAAAAGTTTCAGGTTTTGAATCCTTTAATAAGTTAATATTTAGTTTTAAATTAATTCTTATAAGTCAAATCACTCCAGCAAATGGAACTGTTTTTAACTATGGTAAATTTTATAAATTATTTACTTAATTTTAAAAAAATAAATATCATTTACCTTCATAGTTCTTGAAAGTACTTTTTCAATGATGAATAATGAAAACAACGAAACTTACATATTCGGATGGTATATAAATGACATGAGATACAATCAAGATGAATTTTTTAGAAAATAAAATATTATTAACTATCGGACAAAATAAAAAAATATGATAATTAAAAATAAATTATCATTCACTGTTCTTTATTTAATCATCTTCAAAATTTGAATAATTAAAAAAAATTTTGTGAGATACTTTACTTAATTATTTTTTCTCCCATCTCAATTCAAATTAGGAAGTAAATTGAAAATTAAAATTTAGATGTTTGATTTTGAAGATTTTTTACTTTTTCAAGAGAATCAATATTTACTTATATTATATCAATTATTGTTTCCAATTTATTAATTTCATTTACTTCTAAATATTATATAATGAATATAGATGTTTCTCAAGATGCTGTAAAATTATATTACTAACAAGATTAAACCAGAGTTCATTTAGACAAAAACATCATTTAGCCGAATAGAGACTATAACATCACTTTCTACGTTTAAGGTGACGAACAGTACTATAATGGCATGTAAAATTAAATAATTCAGGCAGGTATCTTAATTATTACTAAATTAAATAAATTTGAAATCTATTTACATTTTAATTCCTTATACATTAATATTGATTGTTATTTACTTGTATTTATTTTAGTATTTATATAATTATTTTTTTATTTTTGTTAGAAAATTATAATTAAAATGTTTAACTAAATGCATATTTTTTTAAATCAATAAAAAAAAATTAAATTAAAATTAGAGAGAAAAGTATTAAATTTGATGCGGGAATTGTGTTCATTCGAATATTTTAATAAACTCTTTAAATTTTAAAATTTATGATATTAAGAGTTAGTGTTCTCAAAATAATATTATCAAATTATTAGTAATTTACAAAAAACTTTAATCGTCAATTTCTCACATGATTTATATTGGAACTCCTCCAAAGAATGGTAGATGCAAAGTATCACCAATTATTGGAATATCAACCATTACTGAATTTAAGTTTGTTAATTAAATTCTATTGAGATATATTTTAATAAAAATTCAATTAATAATATTATTTTGAATTCACTATATCTCAATAAAACTGGCTTGATGAAGAGTAAATCTAAAATTATGAATTCTTTTATTCATTAGATGGTGGTGATGTATACCTTCCTATGTCAGATGAGCAGTTATTAATAGTATAAATAAAATGCTGAAGTTTATTAGAATTCCAGATTTAATGTTAAATTATTATTTTCTTAATAATAACAAATCCAAACTTTACTTTTATATTTGATTCTACTTACAAATAATATACAGAAGTCAAAGTGAAGTGCAAAGTTACCAATATTAATAATCAATT
Source organism: Oxytricha trifallax (assembly GCA_000711775.1). Taxonomy (NCBI): domain Eukaryota; phylum Ciliophora; class Spirotrichea; order Sporadotrichida; family Oxytrichidae; genus Oxytricha; species Oxytricha trifallax. The sequence continues at coordinate 17,326 of ARYC01019773.1, forward strand.
TATTTAATTATTCAATATAATTATTCAATCTTTATTAAATTATATTATGAATGTTAGAGGGTTTTCGAATTAAGTTTTAAATACTATTACTCTTGAAAAGAGATCAACTGCCGATGCAACAAATGACCTAGACAATACAAAAGTTATATAAGCATCTTCTGAAATTGAAATATTATCAATTCTAAAATAAATAAGTCTGATTTCTTAAAATCTGGGAAAGCTTGTTATTATTGATTCAGAGAGATTTGATCCAAAGGTCGAAGTCTCACAGTGCACTTCCAGCACTTGTAATAATAAAGGAAACTGCACCTATTCAAATTAATTATTATTATGGTATACAATAAAAAATGGGAAATTAAATTAATTATTTTATTATAAAAAGTTGAAGTTAAATTTCTCTGAACCTAAACTATATGATGCTCGTTCTATAGAGAATTTAAAATTGCTGGACACTGTAATTAGCAGTTTATCTTATCTCATTCATGAAGCAGTTAATTTGATTTTAATTGGAAGTATCAAATTTCATTATATCTTACCCTTATAATAAAGTCAAGTAAACTTGTTCTAGGATTGAATAAAGTTGTAATGCCCAACCAATTTTGAATTTTATAAAGTGACAAAAAATTTTCTATTGGTCAACTTTAATTGCCTCTAATTAAAAATTATTTAATTAAAATATTAATATAATTTCCCAATCTTGAATTTATCCCCTTAAATATTATTAAATAAATTAAAAGCAAGTTATTTGGATATTTTAACATATTTTACAAATATAAATATATTAAATTTTAAGTCCTAAAAGTGTTCTTATTAAAAATTGAAAGATCTTCATTAGATATGAAAAGATTTATTAAAAAATATTAAAAATAATCGATTTATGACTTGCCACGTCATTTATTGCCACGTCAACTCACTCAGATACGTCTACGTCACGACTAAAATTGATGGTTTGATTTTAATATTAAACAGTGAAATGTTAAATTTAACTTGAGATTACTCATTACTTACTTAATCGATTTATTACAAACATTTACCTATCTCTCTTATACTAAGAAATATTATTGTTCATGTTAAATCCCCTATGGTGGGTAAAACTGCACATTTGAGAATGCAACTTAAATTAATTTAATTAGCATTATATTATAAATAGATGACATAAAGCAAAAGGTATTGGGTCTTGCAATGATTTACAATCAACTTGAGGATTGTATTTATTTTGTATTTAAAAATATTTGATTAATTAAGTTTTAGGAAAAAGATTATGAACTAGAATTTCTAAAACTAGCATCGACCTATAAAGAACTGTTAAGTGAATCTACCTACTAGATCATTTTATCCCTAATTACATACAAAATTTTGAGGGGAAGTTTCCTGTCCAAACATAAATATTTTATTCTCTTTAATTTCTTAAATCTGTAACATCAATTATGATAAATTTCTTCATATTTAAACAACCAATATCTATTTTATGTTGATAAAGTTTTAAAATTCTCTATTATAATAACTTTTATTGATTACTGTAACAATAGCATAACAATAATATTCAATATATAACGAGACAAGATATAAATGTTTATATTAATTTTATTAATTTAAAAAATATGATTAATATATGGTATTGGTTATAGAAATTGTTTTATATGTTTCTTATAAACTTACTGTAATAATATTTTGAATAAATGGGGCAAGAATCTTCCATAAGAGCGGGAAGCTTCAGGGATTAGAAAACTCTCCCAATAATTTATTTCGTATAAATTTATTCCTTTAATTTAGCAATGGAAGGAAAAATCTCAATCGTATGATGATTTGTAACAGTACATGAGGATTGTTTCTAACATGCTTGAATTCATAGAGTAACAATTAATAAGTAACAATGTAACTTCTGTATGGATATATAGTTCATAAAGGGCAATTGACATTTAAGATTTAATGTAACAAACTTTGGAAATATTTGAAAGTATTAGAATTAACTCCCTAAAACAGCTATTAAAAAGTAAAAATGTTTTGCTTAAAAAATTTAGGACACTTAATTTTCATTGCAACATCAATAATTAGTTGGGCTATTATTCAAATTTAAAGTTTTATATTCTTGTAATATCGATGTACATATTTTAATTAATATTTTAATGGTTATCACATCCTAATAATTCATAACAAGAATGATATCTTTCAAGCAAATCCTTTTAACATAAGAATCATTAATGACAATTTCAGCTACTAATTTTACAAAGAAAAATATGAGAACTTTTATAAAAGTCTCTCCCAATAATTTCATTAATCAGAATTTTTAGCTTGAGGAATAATTCGCAATTGAAGTTATTGAGTATGCAATGAACCCCTATCAAATTGAAAATAAACAGTTGATTTTAAAGTATATTTTGAAATACAGCCTTTTAAATAAAATTTAAGAATTTTATAGATTTCTAATAACATCTTTTCAGTTAAGCTCTACAATTAATCTTCATTTGAATAAGTTAGCATTCAAAATATGACAAATGGTTTTGAACTTTCTTTCCCAGTAAGTGACAATCAAAACTTGACTGATTTCTCTAGTGAGTATAATAGCCTCAATCCCTATAAAGCTGTTTAAAATTTGAAAAGAATTAGAATGCTCAATAACAGTGCATTAGCATGTAATTATTGGGATGGGAGCATATGGTAAAATACAGGATGCACTCTAAGTGGAGTAGATAAAACTCATGTGAAATGTTTATGCAATCATTTGACTTCATTTGCACCACAATTCAAGACTCCTATTAACACGCTATCTAACTCCGACGAGAGCATATTAAACAAATATGATTCATCTCAAAATATTGAAACAGGAACCATTACGAAAGCTGACTTGATGGTTCCATTAGATAGATACTTTGATAATTTAGAGGAACTTCTTTAACATAATTTTTTATTTATTTATAAGACACCAAGAAATTTGGACATGCTATTTAAGCCTGGAACTTATGTTGTCCTTATATTCTGGTTCATGTACATTCAAAACCGAAAACCCCTTAATAATATGTTTTAGTAATTTTATTTGTAGATTATAGTTGAGGTAGTAATGGGATTAGTAGAGAATTTGGAAAATGAAAAATATATATTAGAGTAGTCTAGGGTTTATACATGATGACATGTATTTAGATTTACTAATAAAGCTTAGGTTTGGTATTGTACGTATATTTATATAGACTAAGTAAAAAATGTAATAAATTATGCAGCTATAGCCAAGGTCCTATGGAAGAGTGCCTCAACTGTTAGTTATCATTGCTTTTTAGCAGTTTAGAATTTTAATTCTGTACTAAAAAGCATCCAGTAAGAAAATAATAGATCTCATAGGAGCATATTGACTACTCTGCGCATCGAAAACTTTGATGTATTGGGCAATTTTTATTAGACAAGAGAGTAGTGATGTTTCATTGCAAGTTTTTTGACAATCTTATCTCGTCTTAAACTATAGCCAATATTTATAGACAAAGTAATCCAAAAAAATGAAGAGCTGACAATATTCATTATTCCCTCCAATCATAGGTTAACTATAGAATGACAAACTTTAGCTGCTTGTGATAGTAATATTCCAAAGGTATAACAAAGACTAGCAGATAAAATTTTTTTGAATTATAAATCTAATAAACATTAAAAACTTTTTAAATTCACATAAACCATACGACTTCTTTACAAACTTCCGAAGACCTTTATTTTACCCTACAAATTAAATCACGAAAATATCGAATTAAGGGGTTTTGATTTCAAGCTTGGTATATTACTCTGGCAGAGATAGAATAAGGAGAAGTAAAATGACTAAGAAGTAGATTCGAGAAGACCTTGCGGAAATAAAAGATAAACGAATTCAGCATGTTGATGAAGTCATGTAAGAATTATTTGCAAGAGATTGCTTTAATAAGACTAAGAAAAAGATTTAGCAAACAGGCATAGTTTTAAGTCCAAAATCTTTATTTGGTAGAATTAGGAGTGATAGTATCTTTCTAGTTAAATTATATAATTATATCAATGAAAACAAAGCTTTAATAAGTGATTCAAAAAGTAATACAGACTTGGGAAATCTTTTCATTTAATAAGATGGTAGAAACAGGTCTGTAAGTTGTAACAATGAATCTTATTATAAATTAAATCATGCAAATATTTAAATTAAAAATTATAAGTAGCTGTAACTTTGTAGGAAACAAGGATTAACATTACCCATACTTAAACAGAAATACCGCTAACTCCTACAGTTCTTTTTTCTGATCTCTCTAAAGATGATTTGAGAAATTTGAAATAGAGAGCAAAAAGAAAAGTTTTTGGAAAAGTAGGATCTATGTCCGAGAGAGCCCAAAGATTCTCAATTTTATTAACAAATTATAAGAACTTTGAGAAATATTATATATATATATATATATATATATATATATATATATATATATTATTTTATTGATAAAAAGATTGTCTCAAACATTATTCAATAATTATTTAAATTGAAAATATTTTTCTCTGCATTACCTCATAGATATAATCAATTAAGACATTAATTTTACTTATAAAAGAAGTAATAATCTAAAACAATATCATTTAAAGAGTATTTTAATATAAAAGTTAGATATAAAATTGTATTAAAATGAATTAAATAATCATAAAAATAAATTCTATTAAAGTTTCACTTCTATTCAATTTATATAATACTATTTTAATTTTATTCTTCAAAAGAACAATCAAAAGATAAAACCCTTTGCATAACAAGAAAATGGAGTTCTTTAATGAAGCATTAAAAAGCACTCTTTGGATGGGACTTCTAGCGAAAACAAGTAAAATTGCTCCTAGGCATGTTAGATTGGCTTTATTATATTTGTATATCTCAGTCCATTTGCTTATCACAAGTATCGCCTTTATTCAAAATTAAAAACACAATTTTAATATTCTAGGGTACATAGACACATTTGCAGAAATTATAGAAGATTCATTATTCACAACATTGGGAGCGGCTATTTTAACTCTAATGGGAGCATGGATAATTGGAATCCCAGTGGCATTGATTTTTAGAATGCCTCTAAGTATTAGAAAGCAAGTTTAAGGAGTAAGAACCAAGAAGATAAATGTAGTTTTTAGAGAGATTGACGCTCAGATGAGCTGCAGATATGCAATTGGATATTTCATTTGCTTTTCGTTCTACTTATTGATGACTTAATTATAACAATATATTAATGTATGACAGTAGTGGTGACATTCTTCACATATTTGTACCCAAGCGACTATTGCATTCAATGGTTCCAACTAATTTTCATAGTTTACATCCTAGATTTACTATTATTTACATTTGCTTTTGCTGGCCTATAATTATTACTATCCCTTCTCTCTGTAAAATTAGGATGTATTTACTATTTATGGTCATTTTTTGAAAAAGTAAGATATGTCAAGAATTTAAAATTATATTATTTTTAATCTAAAAGGATGAATCTCAGCACAATCATTTTAGAAATATTTTTCATTCCAATAAACAAATGACTTATAATATGTTGAATAAAAAAATATAACATGTTTCGTATTTTAAATAATATATTTTTTAATTTTGGACTTAAATTACAATATTCATTGCTTGAATAAGTTATTAACAAATATTTTTTGAAAGAATTATATAGAAATTATTTTATATTCAAGTTATTGAAACAAATAATTTCTGGGGTTTAGGAATTTTAAAAATCTATATATACTTTTTATATATAACTAACAATTATCTTTTCTATGATACACCAAGTTTAATCTTAAAAGATTATATTAAAATTTGATTAAACTTTTTATATTCTATATTTATAATTAATTTTGCCGATTCAATCAAAAATAACTTAATGTCCCAAAGTATTTGAAGGGAAGATGTATATTTACATTTGAATTTTACAAAGAATATTTACTAAAACCCCAAGAGTATTTTTTTGAATTAAGTTGAATTTGAATTAGAAATAAATACTATATTTTTATTATTAAAGAAAAGTTGGTTACTTTATGTAAAATTATTAAAGTAACTAATATATAGTAGATATATATATATATATATATAAGATACTATATATATATATATATATAGGCCTACTATCAAAAATCAAAAAGCAACCAACTTTTGAAGCCTGATTAGATTAAATTTTATTTGAGTATATTAACCCTTAATTATTATAATATATACATCCCAGTCCAAACAAAGATGCTGAGCCCAGATAATACAGTATAGCACAAGATCATTCCCTTCCTATCGTTGCCATCGGTGGAGTTGGACCCCCAGCTCATCCCACAAATCCTCTGCGCCGCCCTCGAGCCCTCTTACATCCCAGACGCCGCCATCTTCGGGACGCGACTCAGGTGCTTAATGGACAACCTTTCTGTTGGTCGGAGATTCTACAAGGAGATGCAAGACATGGTAGATGCCATCTTTGGCAGTAACGTGACCAGCCACTACCAAGAGATGGTCAACAGCAGCATCGAGCTACGACTATCCGTGCGCAAGCTCACCTTCCCCAGAGAAGCGACATATCGATCAGAGAGACTACATGACGATACGAGAGAGGAGACCTTGAGAATAAGGGGAGCAGTACCTATTAGTGAAGACGCGACCGAGGTCGGAGGTGGGGGCCTCTCAGACGACTTATTGAATAGAACTCCAACGGCTCTGCTGCGAAAACCCAAAGATGAGACATTGCGACTCTCAACAGACTAAATGGAGCGGACGCCCTCAGAGGGAAAAGGCCAAGAATGTGCAGATTCTTAGTCTTGTACTTCATCAGTGGGCTGCCTGTCTCCAGACCTGCATCGATAACTGAACGAATTACTAGAGAAAATAAAACAACCTAAGAATTAACGGACAAATCCCTAACGGTCACTCAACTAATAACCTAGGGACCAACAGATCTTTAAAAAGCCCAGCAAAAAGCCAGCTGATAAAGACCTCCAGGAGATGTTCATAAGAGCCCCCCTCGGCCAGCGACGCCTACACCCTCACGGATTTCCTCTGGTGCTATAACGATTTCATTTAGAGATTTCCTCTAATCTAGAGAAGTTTAACTTAGTAGCCTTAGGAGAAAATCTTATACAGATCAAGCAGATCTTCCTGAGCCACTCCCCTAGAAAGACCTTCCAGGCACCCCCGCTGACTATAATCTCTTACCCCTAATTGTGACATGGGGTCGATCACCTGGGCATTTACTCCTTCCTTGGTCGATGCTCTAAAGCACCTGAGCCTCAAGGAGGTCTGAATGGGTTAGTTTATTTACCAATTACATTTGGGGGATCATCAATTAATCAATTAAATATATTTATTTATTTTTAAATTATAGAGAAAATGAAAATTGAGCGCAACTCCGCCAGGGCGTGTGCTGTGTGCCCCGAGCACCCAAGTTCCTCCTAGTTTTCGAAGGGCTACAAAATGACCTTAAGATGGCCCCTCTAGCTCAACATTTCCTAAAAAACTCGAAGGCAAAAAAGTCTGGGAGATTTTGTAAGTTTAAAATATTTGATCGTTTAATAGTTTAAATTAAGGGTTTAATTATAATTTAAACAGCTGCCCTATTTTAATTAATTAAGATTAAAGCATTAAAACTTAAATTCGATTAAAGAAAAATGGAGTGCTCCCACTGCACCAGACCCTAGCAGGAAGATCCACGCCAGAATCGCCAAGATCTTCTCTTACTATGATAGGGTCAGGACCAAGCAGTACATCCCTCCCTTCGACAGCATTATGGATGTGTAAGATCCCCCCACTAGAGGTCAACGATGGAGTTTTCATGGCATGGCTCTAGTTCGCGAGCTTCACTCCCACATTCATGATATAGGTACATTTTACTGATAAGTGATTGATAAAACATTTTCATAATTTAAGCATTTAAATATATTTTTCACTAATCTCAAACACCCCTCTAATTAAGCTAATGGGATTTAACTTTTTTTTCCATGTTTTAGTACATTAAACAAATTATATTTTCGTAATTTCGAATTATTATTGATGCAAGTCACTTGTAGACGACTTAAATCAAAACTTATTATTTCTTTATTTTAATTACAAATTACAACTAATTCACCCAAATTGCTTAAAATTATACTCTTGGGGTTTTATCTACTTTAATTTTAATTAAATTATTTCAGCAAAAATAAATAAATTATAAAGCTCTTATTTCAATCTATTATTTTGTATAAATCGTATAATATTTTAGTTAATTAAAATAAAATATTAATTTCATCAATATAACATGGATTTGCAAAACAATCTCTTAGTAAATAAATCTTATGATCTATCGCTGCTTTCTAGATGAAAACCTTTCTTCCCCTTAAACGGTTCATCAGCCTCCCGTACAAAACTATAACAACTCAACTTACAATCTCAATATTAAAATCTAAATATGAATACAAGCATGAATAAAACAACAAGCAGGTTTTCCAATACTAGGTATAATAAAAGTCTGCAGTCTAGAAACAATATTATCAATTAATCAGTAGTATTACCATAAATTATTGGAAAATTAAGACGTAATGAAAGAAATAAAGCTGTCTATGAGTCACAAATTCAATCTGAAAGCATTAAACTTAAAAATGGACAAACTTAACAATAGTCAAATGTTAATTTTTAAAGCAACACTTTCGTATAATAAGTTGATGAAGACCCATCAGAAGATATAGTCAATTAATAAAATTATAGTCCAAAAAGCAGACAGTTTCATGATAATCCAGTATAATAAAGAGTTAAATTCTTTGATAATCTAAGGTAAAATCGCTTTGTTATAGTACCAAAAGGGGATTTGATTCAAGATGCTTCCAAACTAAACATGCCCTACTTCTCAATTATTGAGGTACCAATTAAGAAATATTTGCTAGTAAAGAAGTAGCAAGAAAAGCAAAGTTACAACTCATAGGTAAAGAATGTAAGAAACAGCTCGTAATAAACCACATAAAATTAAGCAAATAATCAAGGCACAATTGGACTTTTTAGGTACATTAATGATGAATAATTTAAGCATATGAAGAAAAAGGTTAATCAATCTGAATCTATAAAAGTTATGAAGTTCAAATATAAAAATAGTGACAGTCCAGGACCAGATGGTGAATCAAGCATTTTAAGTTAACAATATTTGCTCTAAGGACAGAATGAATTAAATAAAGTTGAAGAAGATAGAGTTAAAATTAAGTCTAAGCTAATGAGTGGCTTTTAATAGTAAGATTAAAGTTAACAAAACAGCAGCTCTTCGATGTAGCTAAGCAATTCTTAATTAAAAACTTCTTTCAATAAATCTAGTCAGCAAGACACACTATCTCTTGCTGAGAAAATAAAATAACAGTTAAACGCAGACTTGATGACTAAACTATACGATTACGAGTATGAAAAGTTAAAGTAAAAAATCATAGAAGAGAAAGGAATAGAGCACAAACTTAAATAAATTACAGACAAAGTAAAGTGGTATGCAGGAGCAATGAGTGGGAAACCTTAATATAGATATGAAAAATTCTTGGATTAAATGAGCAGAAGTCCTAGTCTGACCAAACAATAGCAATTATCAAAAGATTTGGAAAATAATCATAGTAACTATAATAATTGAGCGAAAAATTAATTTAATTAACATAAAATTTATGAGATCTTCTAGAATTAAAGCTAAACTAAGGAGAATGCCTAAATTTAAGCAAAATATTAACATATTTCAAAAATCAAAAAATTAAACATTTAGCTTTAGGATTACAGCAAGCTTTATTGGTATCTCTACTATAAAGTATGTCTAATCGTTTTTGTTTTTCTAAGTCTTCCATAGAAATGGAATTGTTATTGTTAAATGTACATATAAATAAATGAATGGATAATAAAAATTGAAATTATTTTCATAAATCAATTATTAGAATGGAATAATACTTGATCTAGCTCGTTTCTTCCTATCACTTCTATCTCTAATTTATTAACTATTCTTATCTTTTGAAATCTTACTAAAGGCATAACTAGGATTTGCAAATCCAGGACTGTTATTTTTCTTCTTGCTGCTTACTCCTTCGTTTTATTTTTTAAATGATTTAGGAGACATCTAGTAAAAAGAAATATGCTCAGTAGTCATTATCTAGTCATTCGTTGTGTTTTCAAGGGAAGTATCCATAAAGAACAAATTAATTTTACTGTCATTAGACATGTTAAATTTATATTCTAGTTCCTCTGTTTAATTTGGGTTAGTCTATTCTACTCCTCTGAGTTTAGATAAATCTGGCTTTAACATCGACTCCTATTTTTTATTAAAAATCAGCATTTTTGAACTAGGTCTTATAGATATTGCTTTTTAATTACCTTTGATTCCATTACTTTTAAAACTATTATCATTTTCTTAATCAAATGAATTCAAAAAGTTATGATTTCTTGGAGTTAATGATTGTCGTTAATTTATATCTTTGTATTAATAAGGTCTTATAAAAAAGCTTAGATTTTGGAAATCTTTAAATAGCTTTAACCCATTTTTAATCTAAAGCTTTTCAATTAATTAATTTTATTCGAAATGGGTAAATTGATGTTTGCTGATTAGAAATAATCTTATCAATATTTTGTCATTTATAGGCATTTTATTGTTACCTTAAATCTGTTTACAGTAACTAAAAAGGTAATTTTATACCATTTTGAAGTTACTATGTTCTTAATTTTAAAGGTACTAATTTTTTTAAGTTTAGTATTTTGGTTGATTGTTTTAAGCGTAAAAAATATTGTAATTTTTATTTAAAATAATTTTTTTATTTTAATATCTTGCATAATTATATAAATAACTTTTAAGTTAATAAAGATAAAAGCTAAAGAAGACGCGGACCTAAAAAAAGGCTTAGTTATGAATCTTAAAGTCCAATAGCTATTATCTTGTAAAAATTAAAGATTTACTTTTTATTTAGAATATTGATTGAATCTGTGATAATCATGCATTCAGTGATAAGAATGACCATTAATATACAAAAGGTTTATTACATATAAAATATAATTTCCTATTATTTCTGAATGTAGAGCTTATCTCATCATTGCTAATGATATCCTTATTTAATATACTAAAAATTCTATCGTTTTTCAATAACCATCCTAGTATCTTATTAGCTTTATCTTCAATATCTTTATAATTAATATGCTCGCTTATTTTTCCTTAATTTTCAACATAGTCAGCTGACACCATATCAATCAAACAAAGCGCACTTATTTGCTTAACTTTGAGCAAATTGAGATAATCTTAATGTTAAACTTAGATCATCTGCTCTTATATATCAATGAAACATGGGCTCTCAAAGATCCAAAAGTTAAAAGGATTGCTTTCTATATTTAACACAATTGACTGCTAACTTTCTAATTAATCTAGCAGGTATAATTCATTTTTATCGTTATAAGCTTCTCTTATTTTTTAATACAAACTAACATCTCTGGGAGAGTTTCAACTTTATGGGGAAAGTGGAAATTATTATTGCGCCATTAGTTTTGCATTATCATTTATGTATTACTTTTAGGGGATAGCTTTAATTGCTAAATTTCATTCCAAAAATCTTATAGTTTTTATTTATTATAAAAAATTAAATAGAATTACTTTAAATTTATAATTTATTTTTCATATTATAATAATGAGCAAAATATTGAAGAAAATAAATACACTTACAATAATGCTCAGATCTTTAAATTTATTAAATTTTAAAAGCTAATTTCCTTCATCTAAGCTTAATAAAATATTTATAAACCGTATAATATATTGTAAATGAAATAAAGTTTCCCCCTCTACTTTTCTTTTTACATTTAAATTATTAATAATAATTAAATAATATTTTAATTTAATATATTAATAACAATACTTTAATGTCTTAAACTTAACGCTGTCAGCACAGTAATAACAGAAATAAACAACTCTTTACTTCTTAATCGCATAGAAATCTACCCAATGTTCATTAAAGACATTCTTAATCTAATGTAAAAATCGACAGATAGCAACTATAGCAAGAGGTAAAGTAATTCTTCAATTTAATTAAGAATAGAGAACAGTAACCTTATAATATGAGCCAAATAAAGTTAAGTAATTTTCATATGAATTAATCATCATAATAATTCAAAGAGATGAGTGATGTATAAAGTCCTTATTTACAAAGATAGTAAAGTAATTTACTATTTGAAAGGAAGAATATACCTATTCCTCAATATTTTCCAATAAAACAGAAGTAGATTATGCAGCCTTATAGATTTAAATCATTGACTTCAAGAAATCTTGATGTTACTCAATAGCAATAAAAGTAAACTTTAGATATTGTAAAAGATAATAATTACTTTCAAGAAACTTTAAGTAATATTACTTCAAAATCAAGATAAAAGATACAAACAATTACTTAGAGTGCCTCTTAATCTAAGTTGTAGAAAAGGAAAATGCCATTCCCATTAAAACTATCCTAAATCTTTAGACCTTAAATAACAGAAGAAAAGTAAAACAAGGTAGTTTGAATAGAAGCCGAAAATTAAATTGATATTTCAGAACTCTGTACATCAAATCAACCTAGACAAGAATCTTATATTAATTCAGCTCTACCTAGATCTGAAGAATTGTAATTCTACTCATCAATGAAAAATATACATCTCAATCAAATAAAACACTTGCCTGATCAATACTTAAAACAAGAAGGCGCAGATTGCTATTATGAATATTTTACTGAGTGTCAAAAGAAAAATATCTATCCTATTTCTACAGGGATAGTCAAGGGACATGGCTTGTCTAGTTAATATTTAAATCTAAAAGATTTCTCTATTGGTCATGAATATGCTTCCAGTATAGCTCTAATACTTTTTATAATATTTTTTAGTATTAATATTTGCTATATTCTAGATACTCTCCTAGAACAGAAAGTAAGAATGCAACTTAAGTACAACCTAAAAGTTATAAATTTCAAGAATAACAGACTCTCAGATGAGAATATGATTAAATTATTTAAGTCTGAAAGTACTATAAATATTGAAGAAATTGATATATCTGATAATCATATGACTGATCCAAAGCTGGTTTTAAAATAAATAGGTGACTTTCTAGATTTACCAAATCAAAGACTTGTCACTTTGAACTTACAAAATTGTAAAATTGGGGATTATGGTTTGAACCACCTTAATTATGGTCTCAGAGAAAACTATGTATTGATGACCTTGAATTTAAGCGACAATCATATAACAGATAATGGAAGCAAATATCTTCAAAGAATTATAAAAACCAATAGAAACATCGCCTGCTTGTTGTTAAGGTGGAACTAACTATCTAACAAAAGTGGTAGGAAAATAGCTTCTACTTTGAAGAACAATTAGCAAATTAAAATAATAGACTTGTCTTTTAATTCTTTGGGTACTGACGATAACCTATATAACTACTTGATGAAGAAACAGAATGATGAGAGTAGTGAGGAACCACTTCTTAAATCATAAGTTCTTAAAAAACTATCAGCAATGCAATTTTAGAAATGTTTTCAGTAAAACAAGACGCTGATTCATATTGATTTGTCTCATAATAATTTCGGGTATTAAGAATGTAAAATACTTAATGAAGGCTTAAAAGTGAATCAAAACATACTTGGTATTCACATGCTAGGTAATAAAATGGATACTGATGCAAAAGGATTCTTGACAAGAGATTAGAAAATTTACACATTGCCTGGTGCTTATCATTTGTAAACAATAATTAAGGATCAATTGAAAAGAGGAGTGGTAGATCATTAATTAAAAATTGAACTTAAAGCTAATAGCAATTGTTGGATTTGCGAAGGATGGGCTTGCATTAAGTTATATTTAGTATAAAATTATTATATGAGTTTGAGCACAAGCCTATATTAGATGAAATTGAAAATAGCCCAAAGACGAAAATTACACAAATATTTCTAAATCTATCGATAGATAACTACAAACCTGACCTTATGGTCCTAGAACCCTCCCTCGATCCAAACAAACCCCCTAAATACTCACTGAGAAGAATGGTGCCACCCTAGAAAATTAGATTTTATTACACAGTCCACTACAAAAAGAAAATTGCAAAGAAAATGTAAAAAGCAGATATAATTTAAATTGATAAAGCTTCCATAATTGAAGAAATAGATGAAATTATGAAAATAGATGAATAGGAAGTTGAGGTACCAAGAACTAATATCATAGAAGGTATATAAAAATTCTAAGTTAGTTTATTGATATTATTCGAAATAAATGTTTTAATTATAATACAAAAGCAAGATTTCTTGACTGCCAAGAAAATCAAGTATCTAGGCTGCAAACCAAGAGAGACAAGAAATAAACGAGATATCGAAAAATTGTAGAAGTTTAATTAATGGAAACGTGTTAATTCTTACTTTTTCAAAAATTATTTCATTGACTCTGAGTAAACACTAACAAAGTGTTTTGAGTTTGATTGGTAGTGTGGAAAGATACCTAAACTTGTGAAAGACTCCAAAGATTTAGAAAATCTCAAAAATTTACTCAGAGTTTACTATAGGAAATTTAGAGAAACTTATAAATATCATGCTGGAATTTAAATGGTTTAAGGTGTCCCAGCAATCGGTACAAATGTCTTAAATGAAATAGTCACAATCACTAATTTAGCTGATGGTAAAAATTTAAAGCTTTCTGATGTAGATGTTGAATTCATAGCAACAAACGTCTCCTCAAATTATTAAGGAAAGCTTAAGCATATGAATCCAGACAGACACTTGTGTAGATTTGAATTCTTAGAGCTCATAGTAAGGTTTGCAATTACAAAATTTAAGAAACAGAAAATAACAAACAGTATTACTCAAATGGTTGAGAAATTGTTTTCTGATAACTTAAGTGAATTCTTTTCATAATTCAGCAGCTAAAATTGGAGAGATGAGAGACTGTGGAATAGAGAATGTGAATAAGTTTTTGAATACTTCTTGCCAATGGTGAAGGCACTGTTTTAGAAATTCTCAATACCAGGCAAAAATAAGTTTGCTGCAATTGGATATGATTAGTTCTTGAAAATTATACAGTGCTCTATGATTGTTAGTTAATATTTACCTCCCAGAGAAATTAGTGTTGCTTTCAATCAATCTATGATGACTTAAGTGAATGAAATTGACTTTGAGAGGCATTACTTATAGTTTTTAATAATCTAAGATACAATATTTGTTTTAAATTAATAATTGCCACATGACTTTTGAAGAATTAATAGACGGACTTGGAAGAATTGCAGATAAACTTTCAAATTCTTAAATTGACTATTTAATGGTAAGTTAATCCTTAGCTTTAATTTAATTTTAGTCTCTACAAGACTCAGACACTATTGACGAATAAGGTTCTAGTCAAATGCAAAAGAAGGAAAGTTCAATGATAGATATATCTACGATTTCAAAAGGATTTCAATCATCAATGAATTTGGATTTTGCAGCTTCTTCTTATCAAAAGACTCCAGCAAGAGGTGGAGCATTTAATTTTATGAATGCTCTTGGTGTAACTAACAATAATACTGCCAATTAAAATGGTGTATAACAACAGATGTACCCACTTCATCATAAACTTAAGGTATATCTAAAGCATGTCATGCACACTGCACTTGATGATGCCTTTATTGAATAATTTAACAAAAGTAAGTTAATTATGATATTTAATCGATGGTTTTTAGTTAAAAAATCGCAGTCATAACAAGTGGGTGGAAGAGTATAATTCAACAGAAAAGAAATTATTGATGAAGATTAATGAATAATCCTTTTAATCATTTATATATTATTTAAACTTCCATATAAAAATAAATATTAATATTTAATATTAATTTAGTGAGTTTAAAACAATTAAGTTTAAGATATTAAAGAAAAGCACAAAACTGTACAAACATTATGTAGATTTTAAGTGAAATTATAAAGCCATAAAACATATTCATTGCTAAATTTAAGAAAATGTCCTCTTTTATCCAATTAAATTACCAGTCTAAGTTTACTTTTATTGCTGCATTTGAGCTTATTAGATTTTAATATTTTCCAGTTGCTTATTTTTACCTTGTCCTGATATCTTTTCTTTTCTCTCTATTTTATATGTTTTCTTGATTGTAGGTATTTTCTCATAAAATGTTAAATAATTGATAAAATAAAAATAATTCATTGTTTTATTTCATATTAAATTTTCTTAGTTTGAAACTTAGAACCACTCTCATTTGTATCCTTTTCAGGGTTTGCCATGTCAAACTTTGAAATAAACTTTGACTTTTTCTCGGGTGTAGACTATTAATTACGCTCTTTGATGCTGCTCTCCTTGCTTGTGATGTTAGCTACTTACTTTTTGTACTACTAATATGCACTAATTTTGTTTGCAACTGAATTGTTTTAATTCTAGATATTGTTTATATTAATCCCAGGAACTGAACTTATTCGAGATGGAGTTAGGGCCTGATTTTTGCTTTTTAGTTATTGAAGCTATTCCTTCAGAGATTTGTGGCTTGGAATAGTTTATTTAGGCTTGTCTGTTTGAGATTTATTATGGATTTACTGCTGTTCTTATTAGACTACCGTCCTGATTGGAGATACACTATTCATTAAACTAAAGTCTAAAATTAAATCATTGTCTATGTCTTGGATTTGTTGTTTCCATGAGTAGCTTCGTTTGACTAAACCTCTCTCTGTACTTATTTATTGCTAATTACATTTGGTTAATCACTCTCAAGTTTATAGCATTAAGTAATCTCTTCTATTACGTCCCCTGAATCCAAATCAAACGCTATGATGCTGCTTGTTTTCTCTTCTTATGAACTTTTACTTAGCCTCTATTTATTAGCATTGATTTATGCTTGATTTTTGGCATTGATTATTTGTTGTTAGTTCTACTAGTTGAGTTTATTTAGTGAGTTTTTATTCAGATTAGATTTTCCAGATTGATTTAGCTAGTTCATAAAATGAATCTGCTATTATTGTTACATCCTTTACTCATTCCTAGTCCTATCCTGATACTTTATTTCACTGCGAATAGATCCGTCTATCGAGTCGTTTTCCCAATCAGACATGAGCTTCCTCGCACTTGGGGTATCTTGCATTAAGAACTTTTAATGACTCAAAATGTAATCCTACTGAGTTTTCCTTTTAATTGGCTGCCCTTTAATTGAGTAATCTTCGTCATCTTCATCACTTTCGTTTTAGTCCATGTCTTCATCGTCCTCATCATCTTAAAAATCATTCAAGTCTTCGTCATCATCTTCCTCGCTCCCATTATCAATTTAGGCCCCATAAACTTTACTTTTCTGCATAGCATCTTTCGGGTTATATGTTATTTTTGAATTTGGTTAGCTATTCTTGGCATCCTACTACACTGTATCTTTCGAAAACACATTTTGATGTTTAGGCACTATATTCATAATAGATGATGACTATTTGACATTATTAAATTCAGACAGTTTCATGATATCTTCTGAGTCTATCATCTAAATGGTACCCATATTCTTGAGTTTACTGTTTGTCCTTAGAGACTATTTTCTAGCAACTTTTTAAGGGTTTTTCTTGACTTTTTGCTCTTCATCATCACTAAGCTGTATTACTACTTTATCTTATCACTGCTGACTCTATATTTACTAGGGTGTCTTTTTCTTTTTATTTGACTCACAAAACTACTGCTAATCCTGTAATTATTATTATAGATTGAGTTAATCTGAATTTTATTCTAGTAATTTCTATCTTATAGCTCTCTCAATAACATAGCATTAATGATTATCTATACATCCTTGGATCTACAAACTGCAGTACTCACAAGTCTTGGCCTATTATTTGCAATTGATAAAATTAAAAGGATAAAAATTACATTAGAGTTATCAATATGGGTATTCTGGTTGTTCCTGAACTGATTTTGATACTTTTGCTAATGTTGTTTTCCTTGATTTCGATCTTGACTTATTGAGTCTATGTCATCCATTTAGTTCAAGGAAAATAAAAATAAATATTTCTAAAGAAGATAATTTAAACTATTAATTCTTTAAATGGCCTCATCTCATCTTCCATAACATTTTCGTATTCAAGTTTAACAATAGCTCGTTGAGGACAACACTTGGTGTGATAAAGTATTTCTCTTAAATGAATTAATTACTGACAAAATCGACACTTGGTCAGTGGGTTCTCGCAATCGACTGATTCGTGCTTTAACTACTCTTGCTTAAATATTCTCATCCCACATCCCTCGCACATTACTCTAATGTAATTGCACTCATCCAATTCATGAGTTCCTAGCAGTAGCTCATCGTATGTTAACTAGTGAAGACAATTCAGATAAACATAATGATATAAAACTTTACATGAACAGAGGTTAATGAATGCCTGTTTTGACAGTTGAATCTAACTTATTAAAGATACTCAACTTTTAGCTTATTCAGGCCTTTCAAATTCTCTACATTCTCACATTTACAGGGTGTTTTGTAAAACTTAGCAGATTCTGACTGCTCCCATCTTTTGACACATGGTGCGCAAAAATTGTTTTCACAGGATGGACATTCTCTGCCCTGCACAATTATATTGTTGCAAAATCCACAACTGAGATATTTGATTAAGCTGCATTTATTTAGAATGGACTTCCCTCACATAAGGCGTTTCGGGTTTATACCGTGGAAAAAGTTGAAAGGCGAACTTTACAGCATATCATCTCCAGGAAGTATTAATTATTACTATGGTAGTCTATTATGAAGCTACATCTGCTGTTATTCGAAAGTAAAAATATATAGCCACAACTATTGTCTAAAATACTTTTTTTAATTTTAATGATAATTCATAGGATTTTGCTGATGCTGTGATAGCAATCCATTTTAACGAAATGGACTCATCGATTATTACACAGATGTGCATCCATATCATTAATAATTGGATTATTAACATTTAATTATTTTATATTAAATCTATATCTATTTTAAGGGAAGCCCCCAGTTAAACTATTGTTAGAGTTTAGGTTCATAGGTAAATTATTATAATTTATGAAGATATTTTACCCAAATTAGTGAAGTAAATAAATTGGTATTAAATTTTACCACAAAATAATTCAAAAACATTAATTTTACACCAACTTATAGATTCTCCGAATAATATCTAATGATAATCCTTGCTTACAATTTTATTATTGCTACTTAAGTTTTATTGAAAATAATCAATTCTAAAATAATCAGTGATAAACATTAGAGTGCATAAGTAAATCAAGCATTTTCTCTCTATAATACATATGACCCAGTGTTGTTACTACTTTAATATTACTAATTAACTTGCTTATATCGTAATTCTTAAATCTTATTATATGTCCGTCGGCTATAGCTGGGTAATATTATTTTTCTTCATTTTCCGAGTTAGAATCCATCAACTTGTTTGAAACATTTTACTCTATATTCTCGAAGATTCTAATTCTCCCAATTGGTAGTCTCATTTAAGAGACTTGATAGAATAGAAGGACCACATCTTTGGTAGTGTGCAGATTTTTAATGTGGCCAGCTACTTAATCATCAAATATTCTCACCCACTAATCCTACTTTGATTTCTTATAATTCGAAGCTCCACCCATTAGGGTTACATTTTGAACAATATCCGTTGCACCTAATTTATCAAGCATTCTAAGACAAGATTTTATTACTTATGTGCCAAGTGAAAATCCAATTAGAGAAATTGTTTAGGTTTTGAAAGGGAAACCTAATGCCAAACTTATAGCTAACATTTTACCAGTAAGTTTCGCATTCTTTTTAGCTTTATTAAATAAGGCATTAATTTCTTAAGCTACAGGTATAAATGACTTGATTCTATTCATGTTTGTGAGAAGTTTCACAAGAAAAGCTCCTTTTACTGGATTAAGAATTTCAATTAATAGATCAAATGAAGCCTTGCCTAAAGCTTTCATAATTGCAATCACTAGTTCTTTTGAAGTAATTGATTACCATTAAACACAAAATGCTCTGGTGCTGTGCTCTCCGAGGTACTTAATCAAATCTTTCCACTAATCACCAAAGTCATCTAATTAACTTAAGAAACCAGAAAAAGCTAATTTGACATGCTTTGAGTAACCCTTGTTTGGCTCTACATTTTTAATTATACAGAGAGGAAGATTAAACTCCTGTTCTTGGTTTATTAACTTATCAAGTTCTCTAAAAGCATTCTATAATTATAAGAAATGTTTTTTATTTACAAAACTTATAATTATAAACAACTTTCACCTTCTAATTGACTACTACTTCATCGCCTTAATAAAGATAATCAATCGCATTAAGTAGATTAGCATGATAAATATTAGGATTAGCATTAACTTCCAATAAAAATTTAGTAATGTCAATATCTTTATTTTCCAATTGATGCAAGGGATTCAACTCATAAACCAAATCATGATTCCCTAATTAGTTTAACTTCTCAATTTATCTCTCAGATATGTGCTCTTCAATCATACTAAGTAGTAGATGTGGCTTAAACTTCTTTGTATCATCAGAGATTGAGTGCTTGTATATTGATTTCAAGAAATTTTTTATTATATCTCGGTATACAGGCTTTAATTGTCTAAATTAAAATTCACCAGAAGCATCAACTGACTTAGTTATATTCAAAAAATCTAACTTGAATTATATTTAAAATTAAAATTGATTAAGTGCCCATAACATAAACAAATATTATCAATTTTTCTAGTGTTTCTTATTTGATATCTTGGAGATTGCTTATCTACTAATGCTTCAATGCCTTAACTTCACACCTCTTGTAATCACTATTATAAATTAAAATCAAATCCTACTGAATTTCATAATTATGTGTCTGTGTGATTTTTAAGAGAATATTTTTAGTAAATTCCTAAATATATATTGCTCTTCTATTTGAGCAAGGTAAATTAGCTATCAAGATGCTTTAGAGAATTTAAGATAATTCTGGCAGATACTGATCATTATGAACTATTTAGGCATAGATATCTTAATGAAAATTAAGAAGAAGTGCTTTAAAATCAAATTTTATGGTCTTTATTATGTTAGAATTAAGTTTATCAATAATCCTAGATACAAGGAGATTGAGAGAAATATCAGCTTGGTCTTCAATTTTTATAAGCAATTATTACTAGGTTTTATTGAATAAAAGTTTTTCAATATCAGGTTGAATTTTCAATTCAGGCACCCCATGAACTTTGACCATTCATTAATGAAATGATTTAGGTAAAATATATAAATTCCTTCAGTGAACTCATGATCAATCTTCATTTTAAGTATCTCTTTAGATGAATAAACTAGTGCCTCAGCTTCTTGGAAATCTCTAGGCAGAAGCTTCAAATCTTATGTTATTCCTTTGAATTCAGTATCAATACTTTTAGTGATCTTTTTCTCAACATCCTGTGCATACTCTTTGATTTAATTCATATAAGTTTGATGATTTAAATTGAGTAGGTCCATCAGAATTCCATCTGCAATCTCCATCACAACGTGTTAATTGATCTCTTAATCTGACAGTTCCTGTAAATCTATAAAACTTAAATCAACCCAATCGCTATCTTCGTTGTTTCCATCCGGTGTCGTAAAAATTTCTCCTCCAGGAGTTAGCTGAGAGTATTCTTTGAAATTGAAGATAAGTTTGTTTGTTAAGACTTCTTCAATATCGTTCTAAATGGCAGCTCTGAGTGATTGAATTTCAAGCAAAAAATCACACATTTCTTATTTGTTTGCATGCAAATTAAAATTCAGCAATGATTATGTAGGTTTAATCTCAACTGTTTGAAAACGGTTAAGGACTATATTTTCTATCTCTGAAATTTCCTCAAGTTTTTCTTCTTAAATGAGGTAGGCTTAGTCTCTTGAATTTTTCTTCTCAATCTTAAGAATTTATTGGAATTTCTTCCCTATTAGATTTAGTTTCTCCATATATAAATAAAATGATCAAATTAATATTTTGTAAAAATTAAAATCACTGTGTGTAATTATAATGTAAATATTGAATTCTAGTATTAACTATTGTAAATTGCAATGAATAATTTTAAATTACAATACTTTATAATCTATATTAATTTGGATAAAATTTGTAAGTACACTATGTTTAATTCATTCAATTACTTGAGCATTTTTTAAATTTCATTATTTTCTGTTGGTATTATTTCCATTTTACTCTTAATTCTCTCTGTTTAATGACAGTCTAGTTTAGCTGATTCCTATTCCACCATTTCTCAGGCCTAGATTGGGTTTCTAGGCAACATTTTAAGTTTAATGTTACTGCATTAAATTAGCAGTGGTTCTGCTATTTTGCATGAGAAGTGGTGGCTTATTTCTACTACTTGCAATATTCTTGGTGCTTGAAGGCATAGAAACAGGAATATTGTTTAGAATATTGTTATTATCATTGAAATTCAGCTGAGGTTAGTTTTTATGAGTGGTTGTTTAAGGTAGATTATGCTCCTTTGAATCACCTCTTGTAGTTCTTAAGGGCATCATTCTATTAATCACTAAATTATTAGTGAGTACAACGTTAGGATTAATCTTTCTAGCTTGTGCAACTCTAGTTTGACTTATATTTCTCTTTAAAGTTTAAATTGGCTTGTTATTACTTTGATTCTACTATTGATTCAATGTATCATCCAGTTTATTTTGCTGGATATTTTTCTATGGAATAAAGTTATGTTTAGAAGTTGGTCTCATGTTAGAAATGCTGCGCTCCCTTGAAAAACTCATATTTTATTTCTTAATGCTTTAGGTAGCTTAATTCTGGATTGCTTATGGCATTTCAGCTCCTTCCAATCTCCTTCTGCATTTTAATATGGGTTTTTAAGGAACTTGAACCTAGAAATATAAATTTAAATATTTTTATCAAAGAAATTCGTTCTTTAAGTTGATGGATTTCTAAAACTTTGATTTTGGACGAATGACACATTTCTACTTTTACTGAAAGAGTTAAAATTAATTCATCCACGAAATAATTAATGGAAATTAATTATATTCTGTTGTCTGCTTTGACATCTTTTAATGTTCATTTATTTCTCATTATTTTACAAATTCTTTACTGAGTTGTATCTGCTCAAGGTACTTTTCATTTTTCTGAATTATCCTTAGGCTTCTTCTTCCCCGTGAACTCTGCTGTCATCCATTGTTAATCCTCCCATACCGAAACTCCCATTAAACATATTTATGCTCACTTTCTTGACTGGTTATTACTCATTTTGAGCTATTGTTACTAATGACTAATCTATGTAACTTTCAGATATGTCTAAATTTTACTCCTATTGTTAGTTTTAATGTAGTTGCACTTCTTGCTAAGTAATTCTTAACTTATCTTTACTTTGGCATTATTGCATTTGCTTAACTTAAGCATAGTATAGCCCACTTACAAGTCCTCCACTTTTTCTCTTATTATCTTGTCTGACTTTCTCTCCAGTAATTTAATCTGTCCTTGAGTTTCCAATGATCTAAGGCTTGTACTCAACTATTTCTTTGGGAGTATCGTTATCAGTGGGAGTGGTAAAATTACTTGGCTTTTACAAGTCAAATCTTACTTACTTATCACTTGAAGGATTTCCAGAGTTATAGCCTGTATTTCTTGTAGACTTTTGAGAACTGTCCTGGCTGTTTATATTTGAAGTCACTTGAGTATCTTGTTGAGAGAGGCTATGATCAGGGAAAGTTTCTTCGTAAAATTCAAAGATGTGAGTCATGCATCGCTTTATCTAATTGACTTTCTTTCTCATTCCAGTCATAAGATATAATTCTTAAGGCCACTTTTCCTTTACTCTTATCATTTTACGAGAAGCCATGATAATACCACAAGCTAATGTAAATGAATCATACTATAAGAATGAATGATCTTGCAAGCACATTTCTGTGTAGAATTCGGCAAATTTCTGCACATTTGTAATATTTTAAAGGGATACCTATCTAACTTAGTTATTTATTTCAATTTCATCATTAGTGAAGAGCACACCTTATGAGATGAAATGTTGAATTATTAAGAATGGAGTCACAATGTATATTTCCCAATTTAAAGTTTCAAGAATATCCTTTTCCATAAAAATAAACTCATCATAACTGAAGGGAGATTGGATAATAGAGTTTAGTTTTTATACACCTGGATAAGTTTTTTCTAAGAACTTTGCACTGATCAGCATGCATACTACTGCAACTAAACATTTTAGAATTTATGTTGAATTTTAATATATTATTAATAGGAATTTAGCTAAATAACTTATTCAAAGGATCTTCCCTCTGTCAATTTTAGGCTAAATAAATGTTGTTCAATATTTGCTAATGAAAAATAAGCATCAAATACAGCGATGCTATGATGAATGGCTTCTGGATCGTATTTGAGATCCTCTCCCATTTCGCACATCCAATCGACTATTACTCGGCGTTTCTTAACATATACAGCAGCTGGATTGAATATTTTACATACTGTTTGCCTCTCAATCATTCTTTAAAGCATTTCATCCATTGGTATATCAACCTTGAAATCGGTATTTTTCATCTTGATACTTTAGACTTTCTTAGTTGCATTTATGAAAGTTCCACATTTCTAGCAGCTGCCGAATAAATCCTGACTAGCACTGCATTCATATTGAACTAAGTCAGTGTTTGACTTGCAATATATGCATTTAACTCTTTGAACTGGAGTGCGAAATTGAGATTAATTGCTGGTCGATACCATCATTTCAATGTTCTCATTGTTTAGGGTTTCATTCAAATTTGACATAGTTTGATTTTAAGGATCTGTCTAGGGATACTGCTGATGGTGTTAAGAATAAGACATATCTTGCTCTGTCAAGAACGATCTGGAGAGAGATTTCTAAATTATAAATGACTTCGATGTGGACTCTTATTACTATTTAGATGGCTAATTATTTGCAACCTATTAAGAGATTATTTATTGTGAAATAATGAAAGATTATTAATTCATATAATCCATAATTTTGATGAGAACTTAGTGCTTTGTATAATGACTTTTCCGAGATTACTCTGGGCCTTGACACTTTAATTATTTGATTAATTATTGCCATTATTATTAATATTTGTGAAAGCGTTTTGAGGTAATAACCCTCCTCCGTTTTTATTTTGAACTGTAAGAAGCGCTGCACTTGGATTTCTCTGCAGTCTTTGATTATTATAAAAGTTTAGAATTATTAGAAATTTGTATGTTAAATTTTTCAAATATTATGAATAATTTTGCAATAATATTCTCTTTCTCTTGAATGAAGGCCATCAACTGCTGGTTAAGCGCGGCTTGATTGAGTTGCATTTAGTTTTATGGCTTGTTTTGAGTAAGATATTACTGAGGATTGAGAAGTGCGGTTGATTTGCTTTCCTTCATTTAACTTGATGATAAATTACACAAATTTAAATTTGAAATATTTATTAATCTACCTCCCATATCACTTTCCAAAAATGTCAAATTAATAAAAATATTATAAAAAAGATATATTAATTTTTAATTAATTAATTTATTGAGTCTTTATATTTCTCTTATTTATTCTCTCTGTTATAGTTTTGCATCTCTCTTTTCTAAAGATTCTCAAAATTTAACATCATAAGATTTATTTCTATTAAAAAATTTATTGATTAATAATAAAATCTAAAATTTATTAAATAAATTAATTTAAAGTTAATGAGAAAATTAATAGGACCAGCAAACGGAGGAGCGTAGGGTAATGCAAGCTCAGATAGCTTAAAAGTGGAAAGTGAAATTCAAGTATTTTACTTTGGTAAGGCAATTGCTGCGCCATTTGATGTAAAATCTAATGATGAGGAATTAAGAAATGATGGCTTTAAAACACCGTAAGTATGATAATAATGCAGTTTCATGTTTGTCTTTTTAAAAATAATAAAATCCATTTCATTGAGTTAATCTAAATAATTAATTTAGATAACTGATACCCAGATAACGCTTTGACTACAAAGAAAGACCAGGAGAATAATATTATGATTAAACCGAAATTGTAAAGAAAAGATATGAATTCGTTTAGGTAGAAGCTGGTTTATCTCATACTTTATTGCTAAACAGAAGAGGGGAAGTATTTTCATTTGGTGAAGGGCTTTAGGGTCAAGTGGGAATTGGACAGAAAACTATACATTTATAGAAACCGACTTAATTGTACCTAGAGAGTGGAGCAAAAGAATGCTAAAAAATTAAGAAAATATCTGCTTCTGGATTCAATTCAGCTGCTTTCAGTAAAACTGGCAGACTTTGGGTATGGGGTGGTACACAAAGAGGAAAATTAGGATTATCATAAATGATCAGAGATTAGCTAGAACCTTTGAATGTAGAATTCGAAGTGCAGAACAAGGAGAAAGAAAATGGCATTGAAACCTAGCTTGAAGTTTTTCTGGATGAAAATAAGAATCACAAAAAAATCAACACAGAATACATTACAGAATTTGAAGCTGTTAGTTGGGGAATAGACCACTTTCTTTTATTAGATAAAAAGAAGCGAGTATTTTCAACTGGTTTTGCCAAATATGGAAGATTGGGACATGGCGATGAAAGAGACAGAACTAAACCATTCATGATTAAGGAGTTAGAAGGGAAAAAGATAGTATATATATAATGCGGAATGCATCATTCGATGGCAGTTTCTTAAGATGGAGATGTTTACAGTTGGGGCTTAGGTAATGGTGGCAGGCTTGGCTAAGGGTATAACGATGAGTCTAGATCTAATCCCAATTATAATAATTTTGCTATTTAATTACACCTTTCTTTTGTTCTATTTTTATTGTAGCTTTTACCAAAGAAGATTGAATTCACTTTTGATGACAATCAAATTATGAATGTATCCTGTGGATCAACAATTAGTTGCGTTGCAGTTAAAGCAGGCACTTTATACACTTGGGGAAAGGGAGAACATGAGAAGCCAAAATTCGATGATTTTATAGAGTATTCTTCTCCTTTTCCAATGATAGAAGACAAGCAAATAGTTTATGTATCTTGTGGTGCCTCCCACGTTATGGCTTTAGATCGAAACGGTCGTTTATTTGGTTGGGGTTAGGGCAATGAAGGATGTCTGGGGCATGGAGATTGTAAGAAAAGACTAAGTGTATGTCCCATTTCGTTCTTTGAAAATAAGAGATGCATAGATGTTGCATGTGGCGATAAGTTCACTGTTGTCATTGCAGAAGTTTATCCAGACAAGAAAAATACAATGAATTTTGATTTTCTTAATAAAAGCGGAAGTATGGAATTAGCTTAAGGACTCAAGAATAAATTAATGAGAGAAAAATAGAATTAAGATGGGATTATAATTATTACAATTTAAAACATTACTAAATTTATTTATAAGAGTATAAGGAAACCACTATGTGGTGGGGATAATATATCAGATTAACTTAGACAAAAAATATAAGATGTAAACCTTGTCATTATTTTTTATATAGTTACACATAAATCTAATTATTTGTTTTACTTGTGAAGAACAGGAATCGATCAATTTCTTAACGAGACTAATACTTATAAGACTCTCGTAACCTCAATTAAACAATTGACAATATTCATTAAATGAATAAATGATGAATTGAATTAAAACCTTTTACAATATTTTTTGCTTTTTATCAGTAATTATAACACTGTGGAAAAGGGAAGTAAAAATGGCAAAAGGTTTTCATTGCCTAAAATAGAGAGAGGGAATCCTTAAATTTTCAACACTCTAAATAACGAGAGAGAAAGTTCAATTACTAACAATATTACTATAACTAATCAGGGAGGTATTAAGAGAGTTAGACTAATGGATTAAGTAAGCAACTATAATAGCAGCATCATGGGCAATTAATAGAGCAGGTTAAATCCATAAACTATAATATTTGTATGAAATTACTTCTATATTATGAATTGTTATTGAAAACAAATCCAGTAGTAAAAGACATAATGTTAAAATCTTCAGGCAAAAAGAAAACAAATATTAGTAACATTTCAAACTATTACCCAGATTAAAACAACTTAACCACTATATAAAACGAGTTAATCAATGAGGAATCTCTGCAATATTTTATTCAAACTAACTTTAAAACTCGAGGGGGCACTCCAATGAAAAATACTCGTTGGAAGACTGCTTTTTATGTGGATGAAGTATGCTCTGATAAACATAAAATAATGCGCAAATTAAGAAAAATCAACTATGATGAGTATTTCGGCAGCAATTTCAACGTCGCCTAGATTGATCCACAGTTTAAAGACCTAGACAATCAGGAGAAAGTAAAGGTTATTGACAATGTAATTGACTTTTTGTTCTAAGATTTAAAGTCACTCAAGCATAAAAAGAAGAAGGAAGTTTAAAGTAAAGAAGAGAAAGAAGTCAAGAGAGCCAATGAACTAGGTTTACAATAAAAAACTCAGTTTGAATTGGCCATAGAATAAGATCCGAAAAGAGTCACAAATTATAGTCCATTCCTGGCTGACCTCAATTATCATAAACTTAAGAAGAAAAATATACATCTCAGTCCATCAATCGTTTATAAAAGGCCAGATACTAAACTTTAAGGGAAATATCTGCCCAAAATAAGGTATATTTATTTATTTTAATATTCCCATTAATATATAAATCCATTTACATATTTTATAAGTAATGAAAAGAATAAATTCAAAAGTAAATAATTTTAAGGTAAAAAATATACCAATAATTTAAGGTAACTTAATATCTCATAATTAGATAGGATAAATTAAATTTTAATCAAAAAACTTAGATAAATAATAAAATTATATTGAGAATATATACCTTAATTTCCATTAATTTGATTTAAAATAAAATAGTTTTGTGGGAGGTAATTTCCCTGTAAACTTTACATTGGAGGAAATAGTTTAAGAACCATTAAAAAGGATGAAGCAAGAACAAAGAGTATTATGCGCTGATATTTAAAATTTTACTTCATATAAATCCTAATATAATATTTTGGAAATTGATTTTAATTTCTTGAAATTACTTTTACAATATATCTATAGAGTAAATAAAGACTCAATAAATATTATTATTTAACTGCAATACCTAAAGATAAAGTGATAAGCAGAACCTGACATTTAATCTGATAATTTTGAATCCTCCTTGGTGTTCAATATCCAGAAGCAGTCAAGTATTGGGCCATCTTTTCGGTAAGATCGTTGCAGTCGCCTGCATTTTGAAGTTGACCATTTGACATGACACCAGCCTTGTTCCAGACTCCAATGACAACGCATTACTTTGTTCTGGCAACGCAGGCACCACCACCACCTTCTCTGCCGAGATAGGCAGAGTTGTTCTCTGCGTTGTGCTTCACCAACATGTACTTCTGGTTGTTCATTCTGATACCGGCTTCTGAACCTTTTCTGTTGCCCTTGGTTGCCTCGAGAGCAGTCACAAACTCATTCACATTGACTTTCTTCTTTGAATCATCTTCCAGAGTCAAATTGAACTCGTAGTTTCTTAAATATTAATAAATGTGCAATATTCATTCACAATATAATTGATGTTATGTATTTGTAGTTGCCAAGATTGAATCCAGCTGAAACAGCCCATGGGGTGCCGTCTAGACCAAAGATACCTGCATGTTCATTGACATTAGTCATCTTGTATTGACCAGTAGTTGCATCAAATACATTCTAGAGTTGATAAATGTAAGCTTCCCAACCTGACATATCTCCACTTATATATCTTTTAATAATTATTAAATTCTCAAAACTATTTCAAATCTTATGAATTAAATCGCATCTTTATTAATGGAAATTTCTCAATATATTTTAACAACTTTATAAGATATTACCTGAAATTTTTATTAAACAATATGCCAAGTCATATTTATGATAAAAATTATGAAATTAATGATAATAATAATCTTTAATTTGAAGAATCTAAATTCTCATAGGTTACACATTTTAATTATTTTATACTATGATAATAATCAGTATTATGCATCTTTTCGCATGTACAAGTTGATATAGAAGTTATTATTATGATTATGAATCACCACCTACTTAAGTTTATCACTTACCTAAGGCATTTACTATTAAGGTGATGGAATGTTTTAATAGTTTAAATTGGAGTTACTTTAATCAGTCGCTTGATTCTAAGGGTTTTATTGGTGTGTTAGAGTTTTAGAATTTTAAAAATTTTGATTTTCATCTTAATTTCTTAAGTTTACTGTCTTAACATCAGGCGATGTACTGAAAGATTAACTTAGCAATTGTCTAGAGCCAGAGGTCATAATTAACTGCCCTACCTTATTGCTATTTGATTATAAAAAGAAATAAAGGGTTTGATTGTTGATTTACTCTATTGCCATAACTATTACTTCCTTGAGTTGACTGAGGAGGCAATCTATTTATGCTTTGTAAATTTTAAATAGACTACTATGTTTATGGGACACTTGATATTTTACTCTTAATGATACTGGTGTAACCAAACAGCTGTTTAGTTTAATAAGTAATTTAAGGTTCTTATTCAGTTTCAAGTTGCTCTATTTAGCCATTTCTATTACATTCATATACTTTAGGATGTTATGATATCGTTTCTTAAGTAAATTTTATAATTGGATCATTGATATCAATATCCTAAATTAACTTATCTGTCTCCTTTTTAAGCTGTTCAATTAATTCATCACATAAATTAGGGTTTGATTGCTTACTTCCCGCTCTAAAATAATTTGAGGTTCTCCCAAGGTCTAAAATGTGAAAAAATAGCCCAGATTCACTCAATGTTTATCTAAAGAATTCGTCCACAGTCATTTTAGAGTAAAATAAGATGTATGCTTCTTTAGATACTACTTTTTCTTCATTTTTTATTTTCTTAACAACCTCGTCGTCAAAATAGTACCATTACTAGTTATTTCTATGCTTTGAATAGGAATAGTAATGACCTCCTGTTAAGTATCCTTCATGATTCTATAAAAGTTGGTAAAATTATAAAATGAAAAACTAACAGCAACAGCAAATAAATCATAGATTGGCTTTTCTCTTTGAAGTTTGGAAACATAAGGGGTTAGGTCCAAATTTTTCAATGGAAATTCCACGAGATCATTTATTTTGGCTTTCTTTTTCTGATTAAACTCAAATCTCTTTAAATTTATAATCAAAACTGAAGGTAACTTCCAAATGTCAATTTTTTTAGTAGCTCTTTAAAATTTATCACATTTTGGGCATTTCCATTTATTCTAACCATCTAAAATTTCTTCTTTAGTGAATTCTTCAACACATTCTTCAAGTTTTGGATCAGACATCATTTTTTGAGGTATAGGGATAGTTAGGTACATAAAGCTATCAAATTTGATAGACATATGATTGCAAACTAGACATTTCAAAGTAGACTTTAGTTATCCCTGAAACAAATCAACTATTATAGAGCGATTATTAAGTAAATGGTCTTTCCAGGATTCATAGGCTTAATGTTCCTGTAATTCTTCACTAGGGTCAGTGTCTAATAGTTTATCTAGTAAAGAATCTTCATCCTCATTTTTAGAAGATTTTTTAGAAAGTTCCTTTTCTCTCTTCTACTTCATGTTAGTGAGCTTATCTGCTCTGTTCAAGTCCTCGTGAAGAGAATCAAGTATATAAGCTAAGAATTCTTAAGCATCTTGTTGCTAACCACAAACAAGCTAAAAACAAATTATAAAAGTTATAACTTACATGGGGAGCATGTTTACTCAAGGTTTTAAGGAATTGAGCTGGATAAATTTTCTCCTCTTTCCCTTACCAAATATCCTTTATTAAATTTGCATATCTCAATGTAACATCTAATTGAATCATTAAATTAGAAAATAAATTGTCATTTCTGGTGTGGATTCTACTAAAAGAATTACAGAAAACAGTTAGTTCATTGTAAATTTTATCTTATAATTGTAAGAAGATGGTCTTATATCTTCAGCTATTGCACTATTATTTTTCAGAGAGTCAAGGCTTTGAGATATAAATTTTTTTAGATTGGCTTCATATGTATGGTGCTCAACCTTATAAAAGTGAAAAAATGATATCAATTGGATAAATTATTAAAATATTTTCTCTCATACTAGTTAGGGTTCTCAAATTATTACAAAAAAGGAAAGATACTAAATTCCAAGCAGCTCTGAAACTAGTGAGAGTTATCAATATTCCCATTAGAACTGGAATTATGTGAGTTACTTCTTCCACAACATCTAAATCCCTCTGAAATATCAAGACTAAATTGTTGGCTTGGTTGAGTATTAATTAATGATTATTAAGAATATATGTAATTACTCATTAGACTAACCATGTAACATCTCCACCAGTACCCATTGGATTTGTAGTATTCAGAAGCTTTTTATGTAAATTTCCGATGAAAAAATCAGTGAGGGGTTACACCGAACTTAGACATTGAACAGCAGTGTTTAAGAAACAAGTATTTCCCATATTGTATAGCCCTGTCAATCCAGAATCTAGTTTCAGCTTGGAAGTTACTGTTGAAAAAGCCAAACCCTATTAAGTTTTAAAGTTATTTGGGATCTAAATATATTCAGCCTCCCTAACAATCTCATCCGCCTAGGACATGTTTATGGTACTAAACTTTTTCTAGTCAAGTTCAATAATATCCTTAAAATTTGGAGTAAATTTAGCCATTCTTTTAGCTCTTTCATCTTTTCCTGATTTAATGTCATTCTTAATAAAGGCTTTCTTTTTTTTCTTTGGTGTCCTCTAACTTAACCGCCTTAAGTCATTAAGCTCCACTTTATTTATCATTTTAGGTTTGATGTTTTCTTCATAATTGTCAACTTCTGAATTAGATGGAAAGAATATTTCCCCATTTGAATTTTTCTAAAATAAATGCAATTCAGAATAAGTATTATTTCTTACTTTGTTTTTGATTTTCTTTTTCTGATTCTTATTAGAGTGACTACCGACATCTTAACCCATCTAAGTTCCGTTTTATTCTTTTGTTGGCTGTGATTTGAGCAGGATTATATCGTCCTAATTTGGACCTTAATTTATCTCACTCTGCATCGGCTTAATTTGAGTAGTCTAACTTCATAATGTTAATAAAATTAAAAATAATAATTTTTACTATTTATTACTCAAGTTTAATTTAATTTAATTTAATTTAATTTTTTTTATTGCACTTCCTATGATAAAGTAAGAGAATGTTAAAGAAAGGTAGTTTACTTTGTTTGGTGGTGCATTAACCCATTCTTCTGAATTAAAATGCTGATTCAAATATTAATTTATCATATTTACATTAATCTTATATTTAAGCTTTACAGGATCATTAAACTGCATCTACTCTTTCTGTATCGAAGAATTTTAATCAATATTAAAATGAAATTTTTTACTTTTTAAATTAAATTCTTATTGTTTAAAAATACAATGAAAAAATTTTAATCTCTTCAATTTTATTGAAATCAAGTAATAATATGAATCAACTTAATAGAAAAATTGTGTAAAAAATGAAATAATTTCTACTTTAGAAATAAATTTTTATTTATTTACTAATTAACCCAATTATTTAAAATAATCAAATTTATACTGCGAAATTACTTTCAAGGATTAATTATTAACAAACAATATTATGATATTTGCTATTCTTTAATTTTTTATCACTTCATTTTCAGTTATTCTTGGACTATTAAGATGTATAATAATCTTTTAAGTAATTGTAGATTAAAAGTAATAAATTTTACTGAATATTTTTAATTATATGTCATCCCTGAATTTATGAATATATATTTCACAGTTAGCTTAATTAATCATTTCTCTTCTTCTAATACCCATTCTTTTTCTAATTTTCACTTGACTTGTCTTAATTATTTGAATTAGTACTCTCATTTAAGTAAGTATCTTGATTGCTTTATTTTTTAAAGATTTACTTAACACTTTTTCTATTTTTGTTGAAATTCTCTCCCTACTCCTATTATCTTTTTTCTTCTTTTTCTTTTGTGCTTGAGATAATGTTTATTTTGCTTTGATCAAAGTTAATCCCCGATTAGACGTGCTTTAAGATCTCATTGTTATTTTAAATGATTTTAGAGGACACGCTTTGATATTTCTTGGGAAGGTAAACCATGTTGGGGTCTGAACAAGCATCTACGAAAAGTTTGTTCATTATAACACCCTTGTGAGTGTTTGCGTTTCTTAAGCTATTCATCATGAATTTATAGTAAAGTTCATCACTTTGCAAGATTCTGCTCTCTGATTTATAGAACTTAAGCTCCTTATGGGTTTCGTCTTCAGTGTTCACATTTTTCATTTTTTCTTGCTCATCAGACTCTAGATCTTTACGGATGTCGTCTTTTCTCAAGTAAGTTATCATCTTATTTATTACATTATGAATTTTACCCTCCATCATAACGTCCATCCACAGGTAGTCTTATTCTTTTCTGAACCATTTATTCTATTTTCGGGCAAATTGTCTATTCTTGGCTTTGTATCATAAGTAATTAAATATATTTTGACTTTGTAGTCGTCAAGATAGGATTTAGCAATATGCTAGTATGCAGTATTAATACTTTTTCTTTTCAAGTAATCCATAAAAATCATGCTATTTTCTCCGTTTACGCCTCCCTCAAGTTAGTGAAAAGATTAAAGATAGCGTATGGACTCTAAAAACCCAATTGATCGAAATAATGGATTAATTTTATGCAATTCTGGGTCTTTTTAATTTACACATTGTTTGGAAAAGTCGACCAATTAAGGGAAAAAGGCATCATTCATTATCATGTCTTCAACTCTCAAGTCCAAAACTTAATTGATTAACAATTAAGAAGTTTTATATTTTGAAAAAATGAAATTAGAAAGTAAAATTAAACCACAAATAATTCAGTTCATAGTTATCAATCAATTTAATTAA
Source organism: Oxytricha trifallax (assembly GCA_000711775.1). Lineage (NCBI taxonomy): Eukaryota > Ciliophora > Spirotrichea > Sporadotrichida > Oxytrichidae > Oxytricha > Oxytricha trifallax. Next base: position 51,992 of record ARYC01019773.1, read on the forward strand.
ATATGTATAAAATGATAAGTTAATTATATATAACATTGTATTATAAAAGTAGGGAAACGAACTAAAGTATAAGTATTCTCTAAACACTTCAAAATGGATAAACTACGCAAAATTATCGTCATTAGTGGAATGACAGGAGTAGGAAAAACAAACATAGCTAAGATACTTTCTTAACATATTAATGGAGAGCTTGTTTGTGTTGATTCTATTTAAGTAAGTTCCATATTCTCTATTTTAAATTAATGATTCAGCATGATCTAATGACTTGTTTTTCATTTTTAGATATACAAAGGACTCGAAATCTTATCAAATAAGCCTTCTAGCTCAGCAAATCAATCAGGTTAACATGCTTTAATGAGTGATTAACAAATCCAGGGATCTGTAAATTTATCTCAAGCACCTCACCATCTTGTTGGAAAGTACGATCCTATGAATCCAATTACCGCCTCGTAATACGCAATTCAGGCACGTAAAATTATCAAAGACATATTATCAAGAAACAAAACACCTATACTCGAAGGAGGCTCACCCTTCTATATCTAACAAATATTCAATCCAAACTTAACAAACTTCCAAGATCCCATGTTTCACAAAGCAAGAGAAGTGGCAAGAAATATCATTCAAATGGATGGAAATGATTTTAAAAAGACCCTTGAAAGAGCAAAAGTACTGTTTTAAGCTGTCAAAATGCCTTAAGAAGAAGTCTAAAAGATAGGTCTAAACGACTTTTATAGACTAGAAACTAAAATGGCATATTCTCTATATATGCAGGCTAAAGGTGAGACTTATAATAAAAATGTTGAAAGAAGTACATTTGATGAAGAAAATCAGTTTTTCACAAATATCAATAAGAGATGTTTCTACCTCTTTGGAAACAAAAAGTCAATCAATTAAGTTATATATTTCAAAAACAATTAAGAAGGCATAGTTTGGTAAAGTTTTGACAGAAAATCAAGAGTATAAATTGAAGATATTAATTCGATATTTAAATTTGTAAATTAATCACAAGATAATGGAAGAGACCGCACTTTAAGCTCTTTAAGAAACTAATTAAACTAACCATGGTGACAGTCATCAAAACTAATAACCATCAGATCCACAATATATTGACTTGATAGGGCAAAGAGTAATCTTGAAGCAAAATTATGGTAGTATTAGATATGCAGGCAAACTACTAAATAACCCTAAAGCTGGAAATGATATTTGGTTAGGCATAGAGTGGGATGAGGAAGGTCATGGAAAACATACTGGAGAGGTAGACGGAATAAGATACTTTAGCTGTGAATTTCATAAGCTATCACCTAACTATGAAATGGGAAACACTCAGTGTTGTTCGTTCGTTAGATATGGAAAAATTTAAATTGGTGGAGTTGATGTGAGAACCGCAATTATAGAAAAGTATCGCCCAGAAGATATTATGACTGAAGAGGAGAAGGAAAAACTTTAGGAGGTTTAAGATGAGGACGTGTATGTTATGGTTATTAAGTCTTGAATATTATGTTTTCACAAATATATTGTAACACTGATATGAAGGGGAGAAAGAAAATTGAAGTCCTTGGTTAAAATCAATCTTACTTATGGCGTTCTGATTTGAAATCAAATTATGAAATCGCCTTAGAATTTATGAAAATATCAGACGTCGGACCAAAAGGCACACTATTTTCTTTAATTCCTTCTACTATGTATCTCTATCTGGATAAGAACATGCTTTACTCTTGGGATCAATACTTCTTGATAATAAAAGAATTCAAATACTTAAGTATTTTGACTTTGACAGGAAACAAGTTTAAAAGAATCGATAAGAACTATTTAGCAGATAAAAACGTAGACGCCATGATCAATCCATTTTTGCATGAGTTAGTCTTGATCGATATGGCTCTAGATTGGAGTTAAATTGATGCTTTAGCTCCCACTATGGTTTATGTTGAAGAATTGCATTTAGTTAGATGCTAATGCAATAAAATTTCCTCTTAGTATGACATAAGCAAGGAATATTTCAAGAACATGAAGTTTATTAACTTGGAGCAAAATGGCATTGAATCATGGGATGAGGTAGTAGGCTTCAGAAATTTACCAAATATGAGGAGACTTACTGTCAGCAAAAATAAGCTGAAGGAAATTTACTATAAACCTGGATTTAATGATTTGTATATGATCGCAATCGAAGATAATCTTATCAATATTATATTAATTGTTTAGTTTATGATATTAATTTTGGATAAATAAAGTGCTTATTATCAATAGCTGGAAATCATTTGATGAGTTAAATCTATTCAAAAAGATAACTCACTTGAGATGTCATGGAAATCCAGTTTATGATAGCGCAGGAACTCTGGCAAGACAGAATACTACCGCAAGACTATAGTATTTGAAAAATCTTAATGGAAGCAGCGTGGAAGAATCAGAGAGAAAAGATTTTAATATATTGCTTGAGTAAATTTTGATTTTCTTATTATTTTTCATGTGTATTAAAGATGCTGAGATTAACTATATGCGCAAAGCTTACGAAGACTACATCCGCGATCATAAAATCGAGGTAAAACTTGAACTTGACAACGAAAACTTAATGAGATTCATGGATGAAAATCATCCTCGTTGGTACTAACTAGTTGAGATCCACGGTAATCCAATCGACATGGTTTCTTTGAAGTAAGACGCTAAGAATATAGCTTCCACAAGTGCCAAGATAACTCTCATTTCTTAAGTTTCAACCACTAATGGTAAAGTAATGGAAAAGAAACTGCTTACAAGTATGACTGTAAGTGCCTTGAAATCAATGTGTGCAAAATTATTCAAAGTTGAAGTTATCAGACAAACTCTCGTTTATTAAGAGGAAGAAAGTGAAGTTTACTAGCTTGATGAAGATCTTAGGCAGCTTAGTTATTACTCAATCAGAGATGGAGGGAAAATACTTATATAAGAGTGAAATGATGCTAATTTTAAAATAAAATATATATTCATAATGTTTTTATAAATTGTTAGCTATAGATTGATAACATATCAATCAAGCAAATAACTGTTTTTAAAAAATCCATATTCTTGTAAGAAACTATTAAAACTGATATAAATATTTTATCACAAAAACGAATTAAACTTTCTAAGAGTTTATTGATATCCATTAATAACAATCATAGCATAATAAATTATTTACTGAAAAATATAAATATTAGGAGATTTTTTAAAAACAAATAAATTATTAAAATGCAGTCTTATGAATTTAATTGCAGTCTATTTATATTCTTAATTTCATGGTTGTTGTAAAACTAAATTTTATCCTTGACTTTTTGTGTAATACCCAATAAGTTTAGTCAATTCTTTATCGCTCAAATCTAAAGTGCCTTACAATTTTTCATTGACTTATCTCTTCAAATCAGCCTTTTTGTATTGATCTTTTTAAGAGAATAACTGCAAGAGAATGTCTCTTATTACCTGCTCATTTTCATCTTATACCTAGCGAATTAACAATCTATCACCCATTGCTATAGTGTGCTCTTGAAGAGCTATTTCTAGGAGTTATTCAGAGTTCAATTGTACTTTGTTTTCATTCAAGTGGTTAATTAAGTGTGGGTAGTTTGATATTTTGCGAGTAGAGAAGTGCAAGTAGATTTACTCTACTAGATTCTTTAGTTGCTGCTTATTTTGCATTTCTTGCTTTGATTAGATCTAAGGAACTGCCTGTATTTGAGCGATATCTTTGTAGAAATTTGCTTCTCTATATCTTTTTAAGTCGCTTGCTAATTTTAACCAGCTATCTTTGACAGCTTTTAATAGTCCTGGGTTACCACTTGCGACTATAGCCATGTTGTCTGCAATATATTTACTCTCATAAGTTTTGAATGTTAGGATTTCATTTTACAAAATACAAAGTTCATTAACTGACTCCCTGAATTCACTAAATCTAGTTTGCAAATCATTTGTTAATTAAGACAAAGAAATTTGTTTATTAGTTTCTAAACTCTGAATTAAGTAGTCTCTTAATGCTACTTTACGTTTTTAAGTGGCAAAATCGTATTTAAAGTCTGATTTAAGGATAAGCATGTAAGTGTCTTGTGTTAAATAGCAATATTTAGTCAGAAGAAGATTCAATAAATCATGATGTGAGAGCTAATTAATAATAATACTTCTATAATAATTTGAATAAAGAGCATTTATTGCTTAGACAATTTGCAAGCATTTGTCAAAATTCTAACCAATCTCTCAAAATCAATAATTCCTGCCTTCCTTAAAATAGTTTCTAACATTTATTAGAATGGCAATAAAGCCAAGAATTCAATTGTAAGGTTTGGTCCCTTATTCTTTTGTAGAGATGAAGTTGAGAAATCTTCAGTGTTATCAAATGGAGCCAATAAATCTTAAAACTCCTGCTTTGGGATAATTTACCAATTATTGCCTTTATTGTCACCATTAATTTGCATTTCCTCTTATTCCTGAGTTTAAACAGCAGATTTTCCGAATTAGAACAATTTCTCGAATTCTCTCTCACTTTCATGACTATTCAAGCTATGATATCTGACTTCTTTCCATTCCTTATTAGATTCGTTAATGATATTTTGCTAACCTGGTTGTTCCATCCCTGCTCTTTAGAGTTTTGCTTGAGCAGCTCTCTTTTCAGCTTAAATCTAAGCACTGTTAATCAATCTCATTTATCTTTCTTTATCAACATGCTCAAATGAGGGTCTCATTTGATGGAATGAAGTCAAGGGAGTTAGTAGAAATTTACCCTCCTTCAATACTCCGATGCAATAGTTTGGATAAACCTCCTAAGAATCGTAGTCAACGCGCTGAGATTCAAGGCAGTGAGAAGATATCTATGGAATTATAATTAATAAATTTGAAAGATTACTCTGTGATCTACTGCGTTGCTGTCATAATTTTAGGAATCCTTGTTCAGCTTGTAGTGCAATTTAAAATTTTCATCAAACTATGCAGATTAAACTTCTCTCTATTTAGCGTTTTGTCCAGCACTCGTTGGTAATTAACTTTGTAAAGTCAAGCCAACTTCCATCTTGAATATATTTCCTTGATCACCATATTATCTATAATTAGGTCTCAATGGATATTGCAGTAAGTGAATATTGTTTTTCAATTTCCCAGCTAAACAAACGTCAAACTCTGCTAATACCTATACAATAGTTACAACACTAAAATATGCTTTTATTTACCTCATCTTAGTCGTCCTCAAAATGCATTTACTAGTCCATTTTTAGTTTGTATATTTACGATAGATAATTAATTATAAAATTATTTTGTTTCCTTCTAAATTTTATACTTATCTAAACCAATAAAGGCTAAACATGATATTATCTAACTTATGCAATTGTGGGTACTTACATCAACATTGTCGATATTTAAGTTCTTTGTTGGCTACACTCTATCTTCAGTTACTCTGTGCTATTTAGGCAGTGACTGCATACTGCTATTTATGCCTAAGGATTGTGAATCGTCTTCGCTATACTCAACTTGACTGTCATCATCACTTTGATTGTGTCGTTAAATTTCCACTTCTACTTCTGCATATTTATTGTTGCTATTATTCGCGAAGTACTACTTATCTCTATTGTTAATATCATCAAGTAAGTCTTTGTTTAAGGTATTTTTCATGGATTACGATTAATCACTATTGTTTGTATATCGATTATTTCTAATAGTGTTTTAATCTGATCTTGAATCAAGACTAAGCAGAGACATTTTCTAGTCAGCAAATATCTTATTATTGCTTTCTTTTTATTGTAACTTTTACACTTGCAAATTGTAGTTTTAAACTTAATTCTACTAGTTAAAACTGTAGGTTGTATCTCTCATGTTAATACTATCATTAACATTGTTGGAATTAATGTTTGATATTCTTCTTTCTTTAGTGGGTTCCTCATGCTTATTAAAGTTAATAGCTTTCTAAAGCTCAGTATCATTGAAGCTGTTTCTATTTTCCTTATCTAAAAGCTATTGTTTCTACTGAACTTTCTATCTGACTTATTTCTCTTCAGCTAAATTTTATGTCTTCTAAACTTTCCTCTTTTACTTGCTTGGAAATATTTATTGCAGTTCTTCGTCAGTTTCCAAGTTGACATCTCTATGTGAAAATTTTTGTTCGTAAATTGACTTTAATTGACTCAAATGGCTTAAGAAAGGGTTTAAATTATTGAAAGTGGTTAATGTACCTGGATTATTCATTCCACTATTAGTCATTTAAACTATGCTACTCTAAAGATTATCAATTTCACCAAAGAGCTGCTTATTCATGCTGTGTAACTATGAGTTGATATTCTCTACTTTGTAAAACTTTCCAAGTAGTTTATCCTTTTCTTTTGCTATATTTTTTAGTTCTCTCTTTATTTCATTGTACTGAGACTGTGATTGTTGCAATAAATTCTACAAATCCTCTGTGACTGTTATTTTAAGATTGACACTTTCCTTGAGGTCTTCAATCACTGCAACCTTGTTACAAAGTTTTGATTTTTGTTTTTCAATTTTGGCATTCATAGCTTTGATGCTTAATTCACTCTCTTCTACTCTTGAATTCAACTGAGAGTTCTACATTTCATATTCTTCTAACTTAGATTAGTGGGCTTTCAACTCGAAATTAAGAGACTTATTCTACTCTAACTCTTTGGCATATTTATCATTATTTTCTGCTTGATCTTTGTACTAAGATTACAGTTGTTGCTTCAATTTGTTGACTTATTTCTTTAAATTTAACTCGGAAAGCTTTAAGTGATCAATTTGCTTCATGTAAGTATCAATCTCTAATCTTTACAAATTAGAGTCAACTCTATCTTTCTGAGTCACGTTTATAACTGAATCTAATCGGTCATTTAAGCTTTGTTTTTCAAGTGTTAATTTATCAATGATATCCTTGTACTCATCACATTTTTCCTGAGTAGTTTTGATGTCCTAATTTTTAGCTTTCAAGTCGTTTCTTAGTTCACTAACGACTCTCTGCAAATCAATAGAGCTTTAGAATTCGCTTTGCACTTATTGCTATCCATCAAGTAATCCTTCGAGATACTTAACTGTGTTCAATAGTTCGACTTACTATTTCTAAGATACTTCAGCTGATTTTTGCAAAGCTTCCATTTTCACTGCTTGATCATTAAACATATCTAGTTTTTCATCAAATTAGTCAAATTATTACTAAAGCAAACTGAGTTACTGATCTTTTTAAGAGAGCTAGTCTTGTAGAGACTTTATCTGTACTTCGAATTAATCTTAAACAAATTGACATAAAACAGTGATTATTAATAGATAATCAGATTTAAAATGAAATAATGAAATTAGCATGATTATTTCTAAAATATGTTTTCTAGTTATAATCTCTCATTAATCAGTATCAAATGATTCTACCCATTTATTGAAGAAATCAACACTCTATAAAATAATATTAGAAACTTAAATAACAGAAAGAAACTAAGAAACTTATGCAATTGATTTATTTAATCTAGGTTGAATTGTATAACAATGAGTGAATTAAATATAAGGAAAGGAATTTAAAATTTAAATTATAAATTTGAATTGCAAATATAATATGAATACAGCTCCAAATGGCTCCAAGCCTAAATCTCTGAAGGAAATTTTTGAACAAGAGATATTTTCAAATTAATCCTCTGCTCTTAAAGGTAATATATCAATCTTAAAATTTTCATAATCATCCATTTCCTTAAATCAATTAAATCTCTGATCCTATTTCTAAACTTAAATTTTATAGCGTCTGTGTTTCAAGGTGCAAACTAAACCAGAGGAGATTTCACATTGACCTCCCCTGATCTCAGAGTAAATAATAACTTCAGTGATCTTAAATGCAGCTAATAAATTGATGAAGATAATTAAAGATATTAAAACTAAAATAGCTTAAAACAGCAGTAGTTTGGGATGAGCATATTCAAATCAAACACTGACAACCAAGAAGCTGTGAATCAATTTATGTAGTCCTTGCTTAACCCCATGCAAAATTCCTCATAATTACAAAAATCAAGTATAATATAAAATAAAGACTAAAAGTAAAGAGACGACAGTAGGAAGAATAAGCATACTATATACCAAGAGATATTTGGAGATGACTACGAGAATTCTTTGCTCAAGGCTATGAATGAAGAGCCAGAAGATGAATTTATGGGTTCTCATAATACTGGAAAGAAAAGTAGATATGATAAGGGTTAAGGCTTTGGAGAGAGTAGATACAAGTAGACATTTGATAAAGCTAAGAAAGACTATTAGGTTAAAGCGGCAGAGTCTCAAAATGGATAAAACTCTATGAGATAAACTGTAATTAACTTATGTGAATTATACAATTTCAATTAACTTAATTTTGTTTAGAAAAGTTAAATAAGCCAGAAGTAATTTGACTATAGTTAAAGAGAGTCTAGATGGTAAAATCAAGCTAATAAAAACGCTTTAACCATTAAAACGTAATAGCAATCGCTTTCCTCCAGTTCAAGATCAAGAAAAAGTTCAAAAGATAGCAAAAAGGTCTCTTTTAAGGATAATGGCCATGTTAACGATTCATTGAATGACATGGATTGCCAAACCTATTACTAGTCAATTTAAGGTCTCCTCCAAGAGAAAGAAAAAATTGAGCAGGAAGAGATAAAAATAACGAAAAACAAAAACTTAAATTTTCTAGATAAATGTGGAGCCATGAAATCAGCTAGAAGTCTATCTAGAACTATCAACAGTTTGATAGGTAAATAAACTGAAAAAATGAGTGAATACTATGATTCATAACTTAGGGAATAATCTCACATATAGTAAAGCCTTCAAAGTCAAAGAGATAACCTATAAATGTTGAATTTAAAGCATGTGAATGGCAGAGATTAGTTCTCAAATACTCTTTAATATGAAAGTAGCAATAGCAATAATATTAGAGAGTTTGATGAGCTGCAGCAAAGACACCTCAATTCATTAGATGTCAAGAATAGTTAGTTCAATTACAATGAAAGGCTTTAAAATCCTGTAGATGAAAGTATGTGCTCTTTTTAATCAAGAGCTTATGATGACCCAGATATTTATGCGAATGAACTTCAATAGTTTTCAAGAAATGATTCGTAATAGTCTAATGCAAATCCTCTACAAAAATCGTAGCTTCACAATGCTTCATCATAAAATCAAGACAAAAGGTATAGTAACTAAAATAAAAATGATTTAAACAATACCCCATCCTTTGATCCATTCGCTCTTGCGAACAGTACTCTTGGGCTATAATCACTAAAAAATTTCAGTCTTGGGGCAAGTTAATAGCTTTAGTTCTTGTAATCTAAGCAAATAAACTTGGAAAAACTTACTGATATCGAAATATAATTTTAAGAGTAGCTAACTAGGTACAACGAAGTTCTAGATTAATATGAATTAGTGACTTAAGAAAATTCTAGGCTAGAATAAGAAAATTAAACTGTTGTACATAGATTATAAGATCTTCAGAAAGACAGAGATAGAGTAAATAGCGAAAATCTACAACTTTTAGAAAAAATCAATGAATATAAGTATCGTTGTGATAAATCGGTAGACACTGCTAGTAGCTAAGAACTACAAAGAAAATACCAAATTTTAAATGAAGAGAAGAAACTTCTTAATGATAAACTTTCTAGATTTGAAGTTGAGAAAGATTAAGCAATTGCTTAAGTACTTGATTAAAAAGCAAGTGATTTCAAATTTGTTTAAGTTTTAATTTTACAAAATAAAGAGACCAACAGAATAAATTTAAGATATAGTAATAAAGTTAAAACTAATCACAACTTCTACTGCCATTTTACAACTTTCGTGATCATATATGAATCTTTAAATGGAGGAACATTCAAAACCCCAAAACCCTTTCAGTAGTTTGATTGAGTTTTTGATTGATAAAAGTAGACTATTTACGCATACTTTATTAGGGTTTTAATAGGGTTTATGTAGGGGTTTAATGTTTAAATATTAGTATTTTAAGTGAGTATAACAAGCGAGTTTTTAAAATATTTCACACAAACATAAGCTTAGAGTCATGTGACAGTTCTCTGAATTTTATCTTTCTAAGTTGATGTTTGTTTCTATTGTTTGTTAATTCTCTTAGCTTGGCTTGATAATAGTTGAGTATGCAAGTTCTCTGAGACCTCCATTTATTTTATTTTTATCGAGATATTGTTTGATTCTCTGCTTACAATCTCTCTCACCCCTGCAGCTAAAGTAATCGTTTCTTGGCATGTCACTCTCATTATTATTACTGCTAGAGCCCAGATATCCCATTAAGTGTCTCCATCTCTCCAATCCTCTCTCTCTGGAAATATCCAGGAGTGCCGTATACATTTCCTTATGCAGAGGCTTGCACTCTTTGAGCTCTGTTGAATCAATAATATAAACTCTAAGAGGCTGAAATTTCATCATGATATTCTCTGGCTTTAAGTCTCTATGAACATAACCTAGCTTGTGAAGCTCTTCTACCCTTCAACTATCTGCTATACTATCTAGCTAATTTATCTCTGACATCTATTGTCAGATAAGAATTCTATGTAAGTCATTTCAAGTAAAAGAAGCCTGAAGGCTACATAATCTTTACCAAGTAAAATAGCATCAAGCTAGATAATATGCCTACAATCATTTAACTTTGCCTTTTAAAGAGCATAATATTCATTAGCAAATTCCATTTGGAACTTGTCATCAGCAAGGAGTAATTGAATGGATATATCTTATAAGCATATTAGTCATCAGTAATGACTCTCTTCTCTATTTTATCTTCAAGAGTGATGCAGCTTTCTAGGCAAGAATTTAAGTCAATAATTTTTAATATGGGAATCTTCATTGCCTCTATTTTAACCATAATTTATTGATCTCAGAGACAGGAAAGTTCTTGACTGCTTTCTTCATTTTAACTTACTTCTAGACTTCAACTCTAAGAGACTCCACTGGGTTTCTTGATCATCTCTTTTAGAGGAATCTATTCCCTGTAGGTTCATGAATAAAGACAAAACTTTAATTGTCCTTTTTATTTAAGTGCACTTTGAGGTCTCTAGTATGAGAATATGGCTTCTCACAGAACTCACAAACATACTTCCCATCTTTCTTTTAATGCTTGAGATATAACCTTGGAATATCATTGTGTATATCTCTCAAGTGTCTCTTATAAGTTGACTTGTAAGGGAAAACTTTATTGCATTCTTTGCATTAATATTCAACTTTGGCTTGTATTTATTAATGCTCTATGGCGGGTTGTTTAACCTCCTCCTCAATTTGCACAGCTTCTTTGATA
>ARYC01019774.1:0-17435 GCA_000711775.1 Oxytricha trifallax
AAATTAATAGCAACAATAACAAAATCAATAATACTTACACAGCTGTTGAAATTCAAAAGAATTTCAAAAATTTCAAATACTCATTAAATTTCTATCACCATCGTTGATTTTCCATGCATTGTTCATCATAAGTTTACAAAACTAAGAATTTTAATAAAATTGTATTTTTTCAAAAAAATCCCAGCTGTGTAAGTATTATTGATTTTGTTATTGTTGCTATTAATTTTACTATTACTGTTGTTATTGCTGTTGTTGCTATTACTAATTCTTGTAAATATTTTATTTTAATTTTTTTTTAGGAAGATATCCTGAAGATAACTCAAGGAAGATATCCTGAAGATATCTAAATTTTTTTATCATAAAAACACAAGAAAAGATTGCTATGAAAGTCATCAGAAGAGAAGAAAAGACACTGGCCTAAAATAGAAATGAGTTGGAAAATGTTGATTAAATTAATAATTAATTAAATTTAAGTATGATTAGTTCACTTATATTGATAAATAAAATCTCTAATCTTAATTCATAATCTCGACAGTTGGAAACACATTAGTATACTTTCATTTGAACATAATCTTAATTCATCTCATTTTTGATTATTTTATAACGATCTCCCCATTTTTATTATACTAGATTAATATAACAATACTTAATAAATTTTAATGAAATCAGAATATAAAATAGTTTAAATTATAATACTCTTTTTAAGGACATTTGTTTAACTTTTTTAAAATTATATATCAACTAATATTTGAATATTAAGGAATCAATATTTAAAAATGAATGAGAAACTATGTTTTATTAATTAATTTAGGTATTTAATAAAGTATTTTTATATTTGATGAACCTTTAACATTATTTTATTATAACAAAATAGTTTTATAAAGCAAATCAAGTATTTATAAAGAATATAATCATTAAACTGTACTCATAAAATTTAATATCTGTAAACCAAATAAAATAAAATATTTTCAACTAATCTTTTAAAATGAAATTTCAAATGAATGCAGTCTCTTATTAAAATTAAAGATCTAATCAGAACGGGTTCAAATCTCAAATAAGTAAGATTTAGAATTGTATATATATATTTTCTTTCTTACAACGTTTACTCACTTACGACTACTAATATCTTCTATTATAGCTTTTTTGTAAAAATTTATTTAATATTTTTTCTTCTTAACATGAACTTATAACCTCTAATCTATTTTCCCTTCCCCACTTCAATTCTTAATAACTTCCCTTCATTCTGATTAAATTTACTTTATTAGCAGAAGAATTATTGAAATCAAATTTATTTTTCTATCTAATGCTTGCATTAGTATTACCAGAATAATGTTAGTGAGGCTTTTCTGTAAACAATAACAAATATTTATGGGGTAGAGGTCTATAGTAAATGTTAAAGATGTCGTGAGTAAGGTAGTTAATGAAGTGAAATTTTAAAAATTAAAATAATATTCATCATATTATAATAATTTAAAGAAGAAATAGAAAAGGATGGTCTTTAGAATTTAAATTAAAATGTTTAACTTACTCCACTTTTTTAAAATCATAAATCGATTTAAATTAAATATACCAATGATAAATTCAATTTTGAATAAATTTAATTTAGAAAATATTAAAATTGGAACTTATTTAACCTCTGATTTTCTCTTGTCTTTAAGTATTAAATGTCTCTAACAATATTTATCACATATTATTCTTAAATATAATATTTTAGAAATATTTTACATATAATTTATGAATGCATCTTCTTGTAACTATTCAGTTAACTATATTATAACATTATTAAAATTGATTTAAAGTAGAATCATAAATTTAAAAAATGATGATTGTCATGATGTATATATAAAAACATCAAATTATGCCTCCCCTTTAATCATAAGATTTCTTTTATAAATGATCTCTTCCGAATATAGTTAAATTTATTTAAATAAATTTTATTATAAAAATGACATTTAAAATGAAGGAAAATAAAATTAAGACAAAATAGATTTTTAGATTATTTAAGATATATTTTTGGTGATATAAAAATTAAATAATAGGTCTAAGTTTAAAATTTAAAAACAAAATGATAATATAAGTTATTTTAAATAATTAACTTCTCTATAAATACAGACAAATTAACTTTTTAAAAAAACAAAAATTGAAATGTGTGGAACTAATATTAAGATGAAACATATATTTATAAATTCGATATATTCTAATTATATGGTTAAAAAGTTATAAAAATAATAATTAATTCACATCAGAGACTTTAAAAACCTTAAATATGATCATGATAATTTACAAAGTATTGGTATTAACTCTTTTAAATAAGTGTTATAATTTATTTTCACTTAGTCATTCATCCTTTTCCCAATATATTTGTACTAATTTTTTCTTCTTTCATATTTTACTGACACTCTAACCTATCTATTATCATTATTAACTATTAAAAATTTGAATAAATAATTAAAATATTCAATTTTTAATTTAAAAAATATTATACAACATCAAATGTATTCTTTAAATAATAAATTGTTTATTTTCATATTTCTAGAAATTGGCATATTTTAGGAGGAATTTTATATTTATCTGAAATCTGTTCTTTTATGATCCTGAAATATTGCATCTATTAAGGTTCAACTTTGTGCATTATCTCAAATATTTTTAACATGACTAGCTCTGTATGTTTGAAAAATTTCAAAGTGATTTGTATATTCCTTTTTTCTGTGTAAATTATGCGTTTTTTTATAGAGAATTGAGTTCTATCATCATTTAGTGGCTCAAATGTAAATGGCGTTTAAAATCAACTCCAACTTTCTGTAATCAAACGAAGGAAAAGAAAAAACAAAAAGCTAAATATTTGATTCTCTTTTGTCATATCTTTGTTATAGCTAACTAAGCCTTGCTGAATGCATTAATTGGAAAGTAATTTGAAACTGAGGGTTCCAACCTTATAATAATTATTTGAATTAGCAAGTTGAATTCCCATATTGAGTTCTTTATTAGATAATACTCTATTACTATATCAATAAAATGCATCCTAGAATTATCTTTAAAAATTCAAATCATCTATATAATACTTCCTAATTTCTAATTAAGCTACTTCATGGTTGAATTTTATATTTAGGATTCATCACTATACTCTTCTTCATCTTCATGAATCAGATTTGAAGACACATCATAGATGATTTATTTTAATTTTTAATTTTTTTAAATGGGATTTGTTATTATTGAATCTTATACATATCCCGTTTAAAGAAGAAACGTGTTAATTTGGAATTAAATTATGTAAATTCTTAGTTTTTGACTAATTTTATTCTTTTTTTTATTTAAGCGGGAGAAAGTGGTTCTGCAATTTTTTGAATTTTTTTATAGACTTATGCTTAGTTGCCTTATTGTGTTTTAGTAGTGTTATGGGGTAATAGCTACCTATTTTATTTTCTTAATCTGTTCTGATTGATTTCACAATTGAGGAGTAATGAATTTATAACTAATTTAAATTAAATTAAGTTCAAAATTTCAAGAATATAAAGTTAGAAATACCTAAAATAAATGAACTTTATTCTTGTAATTCTTATTATAATTGAAACTAGACTGAAAAACAACCACAAACTACATTCTTATAACTTTATTTTAATTATTTCAATAGTTTATGAAAACATTTTGATAATTTTTTTATTAATCAATTTGTAAATTAGATCTTTCAGTATTTTTATTAATCAATTTAATTTGTTTTTATTTATTTTAAAAATATTATTTAAATACATATTAAATTATAGAATTAAAAATTATTCTTAAAGTATTTAAATTGATTGAACAATTTCATCAATTATTTTCAGATAACTAAAATAAAAAATAATATAATAAAAATTTAATGATGTTAAGGATCATTGATAGCTTGAGAACAAAATTACTATAAAACTTAATTGAAATATGATATTTGCCAAATCCATTTACTTATTAATCTATATAAATTAATGTAAAAAATAGTGAAAAAGAAAATCAAATGCTAAACCAGTTTAATCATTTAAGTCTTAATTGTCGAGCAAATTTATATGAGCAATCTAATTATAGATACTTAATTTACTTTTATTCACATTCATTATTGTTACTTTGTAGATTCAGTCGCTGATTATTATTATTGCTATTAGTCTTCCATTTTTTCTCTCAACAATCTTTTCATTCGACATGTCTCCTCAGTCTTACAACCTCCTTTGCTTCTGTGCCATCAAAATCTTTCCGAGCTCCTCCTCTGCCTCCTGCGAATCCTCCATTGCTGGTCTCTCCACTGTATTCTTACTCTTCAAATCTATCTCTTTGTGGTCTACCCCAAGGCATCTCCACCTTCGTGATATCCTCTGAAACCATCTCTGCCGACTCTGCACCCTCCACAGCCAGCCCTGCATCCTCACCTGTAGTTGCCATCGTCATCTTCTCTCTCGAGCCTCTCTAGCTCTTCCTCCTCAATAACACCCCCATTCACGAGTCTCTACTATCCCCCTTGACTTACTCATCAGCTGGAGGCTGGTCTCCACATTGGTCTTCTCGGTATTTATGTCAAACCAGTATTACAGGGGAAGTCACGGGAAGATCTTCGACTGAGGGGAGGCCAGGGGCACCACTCGATTCTCCATGTTTTTATCTACGGAGATGGAGTCTCCGACTTATACATCTATGCTGACCACTCTTTGGTATTGAGCGAGCGCTTTGAGGCATATTTCCTTAGTAATCGTGATGATGATGTTGATCAAATTAATCTTAAACTTGCAAATCTCTCTCGCTTGTAGAGCTTCCCTCTAACCCAGAGCGATTTCCTCTATCTTGTTGACTGGGGTGCTTGGGCGGATTCTTTTACAGTCTAAAGGGTTCAATAAAGATGGAGTGCTCTTACTAATGGGGGAGCAGAGGAATCTTAAAGTAGTATACCGTGCGCTCTGCACTCGTCATCGTCTTAATCAATGGGGTTCCAATCCACTCTGCACTTCAGAGCACATATACGATTTTTTCGCACCAAAGGGAGCTGGCTCAGATGCCAAGAGAGTAGAAGTTGATAAATTTTAAGGAAGGTGCGAATATTAGACTTTCTATCACTACTGCTCATTCAGTCTCTGCATTTAAACCAACAGTATCAGCGCAATGGAGTTGCTATATCATGCTCTTCCAGCAGTACCCAATGCACCAAGTACTTCTTGTCATACGCTAACAATAATCTTTCAGATGCTCAAATGGTCAAAAGTATTGTCGGTCTTGCAAGAGATAGTCACCTTATCATTGGGCTCTACAAAGCCACTGATGCTCTATGGCAGCCATGAGATGTTGATGGTTGCAACGGTGTTATAATCGAAGGTACATACGTCTTTATCTCTACTCTCCTCTCCCTCTGCTTCATGCCTAGAAGGCTCCCCGTTGGTAGTACTGGCCCATTGTTGTTACTACTGGAAGCCTTTAGTACTGGTCATGTACTTCTTATCATCCTGGATTAGATTACTGTCTAAGGGAGGTCGCCATATAGAACTGTGAGACTTTATTTTCTGATTCAATATCGTTCATTGATATAGCAGGGTTGATTAGTTTCAGTTAGATTGAGAGTATCTATTTTCAATATTAATTGCTCGTTTTTAATTGTAAACTTTATAATTATTTACTTATTAATTTAAATTAATTTTTCAAATTCAAATGTATTACTTCAATAATAATTAATTAAATTGTATATATTTATATATATGTATTTAAAGTGGTTTCCTAAAGATCCTTCCAGACCACAAGACCAGTAATTATATATAATTATTAATAATTTAATATTAAATCTAAATTAAATTAGTATTAAGAATAATCCTAATTCATTAAAGTTAAGATTAATTATAAATTAAAGATTAATTTGGATTTCTTGAATTTTCTATTTTTATCTATGTTATCAATTTTATAAGGTAAATATATCTATGAATTATATTTTTAACGGAGAAGAAAACAAATGATAGATATATTAAAAACAATTTAATTAATAGAAAAATAAAAATAACATAATATGACTAAGAATTAAAAGAGTTTGCACATAATATAAATAAATTATAATGTTGAATTATTGAAAGAAATAAATTAAATATATGTATAAATATATTCGTAAAAATATTTCGATTTAAACTGAATCAAAGTAAATATAAAATTTATTTTTAGTAAAAAAAGTTTTAATCTATTTTCCAACTCAACATTTTTTTCACGTATAAAAAAGAGCTTGAAAGAAGAAGTTAATGGGGATATTTATGGAAGTTGGATTTTAAAAATCTAAGAAATATGTTTAAAAATAAATTAAATATTTTGTAATTTTGGCAAATCTAGAAAGTTGATTTTAAACCATGCTCCCGTATTATTCTTGGCCTCTAATTTTACAAAATAATTTTTTTAATTTAAATTAATTATTGGGATTTAGTTTTCAATTAAAGTTTTATAATAATTCATTTCTGGGTGATAATATTTTTTACTAATCACTTAAATTTTATAGTAAATATACCACATCTTGTAGAGAATTAAAATTTAATTAAGTTATAATTATCACTACTTCATGAAGTTTCACTTTATCCTTGAGATTAAATGAATTGAATTTTTATTTTTTTAAAAATTATTTTATTCTTTTGAATTGAGTTTTTATTTACGATTTTGTTGATAGAATTTATTTTATATTTTTCCTTTACACATTTTAATTCTTTATTTTTTCTTTCTTGATATTTATTTCATCAAACCAAGTTATAACTTTAATATATAAAAAAAGCATAAATAAATTTTATTTTTTAATATTCTTTCTAATTGCCTTTTCATGATCATTTTAATTAATTGGTTAAGTTTTTACTTGATTTTTTTAAAGTATTCATAAAAGATCAAGTTAATAAAAGCATTAATTTAAGCATAATTAAATAATCATCAAATTCAAAAACAATTAGACCAACAGAAATCATTCCGTAGAATATAAAAAAAGCATTTCTTTTATCGAGATATTAGACAACTTAACCATACAAATATTCAAAATTGTCTAGTCGTACTCATAGATTCCAAAAATAATAAAAATTAAAATCAAAATCAAAAATTAGAAAAGTGTGCGTTGAATAAAATGAAGAAGATTCAGATAAATTAATTAGAGCTTACCAAATATAGTTTAATTAAACAATGAATAAATTGATTATTTGACTTCATTACAGTAGTTGTAATGATTTTAGCATCTATCACTTTAACAGAGAGCAATGATGTTTTAATAAAGATACCAAAAATGATACTCTAATTTTTCAATGAGCAGAAGCACAATAAGCATAATTCATAAATAATAAGGCATGCATACAAGCAAGCTAAAAAGTAATATCATCTCTCAAACACTAAGCTAAACTAAATTTAATAATAAAGATTGTAATAGTTCAAGAAAGTTATCAAAGTGTGGGAAGATAATTAGAAATAATTTATATTGATGAAATAATATTCAAGCCTCACTCTTAAAAGTTTAGGGCTTGGCCTCAATAATATGATAACATATTTCTTGAATAATAAGGAATAAATTTCTAAACAATAGCTGCTATAGTTTGTATTAGCTAATATTAAGGAATCGAGGATTATTATATTCAATATAAATCAATAAAAAAACTTCATTTAGGCACTTCAAGATCTATACTTTTAACAACTAAAACTAAAAGATAATTTTGTTTATGGATAATTTAAAGCTTCATAAAATTAAGATGCTCAATAATTAATAAAAAAAATATAACTGGAAAATATTATTTAATACACCTTATTCATTGTAATTTCATTGAGTTAAAGAAATATTTTCATAAGTTAAAAGAACCTATAAAAAAAGAAATTAAAGGTTAGACTTTAAAATGAGAAAAAGAAAATATTTATAAATAATTAGCAAGTATATTGAGAGTATTGACTCCAAAACTATTATAAGAAGATAAATATAATTGATGAATGATTATATTGATGACTACTTTTATTTCTGATTAACAGATTCATTAATTTAATTTATTAATATTTAATTTTAATCAAATATTAAACTTAAATATTTTTTATATTAGTATTAGAAACACCTTCCATAGATTCATTGACTTATATTTTCAATTCTTTCTCTAGGAGTCTCATACTTTTATTAAATTTCAAAAACCTTCCTTTTTTTTGTTTGCTGACTTCTAGCTCTGGACTAAACTTTAAGCATGCCTAATACTTTCCCTCGAGACCCTAAGTAATAAAAATTAAATACAAATTTAGTATTGCTTGAAAAATAAGGTTCTTAATTTATTTCAACTAAAATTTCTTATTTTATTGCAATAGCATCTTATTGATCATTATAAATTTATTGTATATTTCTCAATCTATCAAATCCTTCTACTAATTATTATAAATATTCAAAGGCAAGGGTACCCACAATTTTGAAAAAAAATCTCTTTCTGGTAAGACTTTTTAGTCTTCATATTAATTTAAATGTCTTTTAATGTTGATATCTTAGATGACTTCATTTAATATATTCATTTAGTTGAAGTTCAGGATAAGGTGGTACATTTATATTATTTATTTGGTTAGACTTAATCAAGAATTTTGACCCTTATTAAAAATCCTTGATAAATTTCATTGTAATATTCTTCTAGCTTGGTAAACAGTATCCTTCTAAGAATTTGTTTAACAAATGCTATAATTACAATGATATTTAAGAAACTTATACCAATCGTCCTTCGAATTTAGTTTTCCTTTAAGCACTTTCGAATCAATGAATTAATTCTGTTTTCAAAATAGGTCGGTCGTTCATTCAATTCTGTTTTGTAATGTTTAATAATATAAAAGAATTAATTAATTCCAAAAGTATTTTTATTAATTAAATATACTTATCTATTAATTGTATCTATGAACTGAAATAAATTATAACCTTGATATTGCCTACTTAGTTTGTGAATCCTTAATATCTTTTAGTGAAAATGGACAATAGTTAAACTTTTTTGGGTGATAAAACAAAAAAGTATTAGAAATTATATAAAACTTTCAATTTAATTTTTTTTAAAAAAAAATTACCCCGATTTGAAGTTCAATACACTGCAAGATCTAAATTACTTGTTAATAAGAAAAACTTTATATTTTTTTCTTTTCAACAATATAGTTATATTTATAGACTTTTAAAACTGTGTTTTAATTAATTGTTGAAAGAAAATAATAAAAAATGCTCACCAGACAATGTTTTTAAATGATTGTCCGCTGACAACGATTTAAAATGATTGTCCTCCTGACAATGATTATAAATTATTGTCCAGTGACAATTAAGTGATTTAGAAATTTCTGAGATAATTTAAATTAAATTTCAATTAATTTAAATCTTACTCATTTATTTATACTTGGTTCTCCTTAAACCCATTAATTAAAATGTAGCCTGCTACTGAATAGTTTAAGATAATTTATATTCAAAAACCTAAGAATAATTCCCTTGAAGGAAAAGAAAAAATGAAACTTACTGATGAAAAATTCTAAGAATGGTGTAACTAAAATAAATACAGTTTATAAAAAACTAAATAAAACAAAATTATTTAGTAAAATTTGAGCTTTGTTTAAGAATGTTTACTCATGAATCATTTCAGAAAGATTAAATTAGAATTGCGAAGAATGTGAGAAAAATCGTTAATTTTTTAAAAAAACAAAGGAAAATACTTATGCTATATAGAATAATTAGCTAAAATCTTAATGATTTGAGGGAATATACAAATTTTAGATCAACATTTTTTGCTAAATATTATGAATATAACTTCTCTGAAAGTCGACCATTCCTTATCTCAGTTTTTCATGTTATGAGAGAGTTTCTTATATGCACTCTCCCCGATCAATTGCTTCAGGTCCTCAAGGCTCTCAATTACATCATGCTCCTTTTGAGCTTCTTACATCGCTTCCAAGAGTACTTTGCTAAATCGTTTTTTGTAGATGAGAGCTACCAGCTGCTCAAGCTTGTCGAGCTTCTCGATTGTCATCTATTTCATCATGTGTAAAATCTGTTACTTTGTCAGCTTAGATATAGGAAAATATTTTGACTTCAATGCTCCCATGCTCCTTGAACTCCTGCCTCTCATTTATAGATATTGGCTCTCTGAATCGATGTCACATGCTATTAATACTTAGGCATCATTTCGAAATCTAGTGTTGTATCCATAACTTTCATCTTGTCCAAGTATCAAAACCCCATTTTACCATGATTGAATTTCCTCAAGAGTTGCTTGAGAGATGCCCACTTTCACTTTAATTTAATCCATTTAAGTTATCATATTTTTTACAATGAGTTTCTCATGGTCATTGCAGAAGATAATAAGAGGGGCAGTAAGGCATTACTCTTCAATTTCTTTCTTTACTTTTGCCAGCCTCTCTTCCATACTTGAGCATATTATAATTTCTCCGCCCTAATCTTGGCTCAACTCATTTAAAAGTTCGTACTCACTCTTGAACTTCAAAACTTTGGGTTATATGCAAACTTGGGCAAGCACTCTATGAATCCCTAAGTCGCAGGTGGCGCTGAACATGTAGGACTTGCTCAACCCTAAATCCCACAGACCATAAATTTTGCCATCATGGTGAAGAAAAGGATGCTTCCAAGCAATTCGATCGAATTCATCAATGATAAGAATATCATAGGTCCTCTTTGTTTTGTAAAAATTTTCGATTGTTTCTATTTGCAACTAAATTCCTAGTGGTTGAAGAAATCTCTGAGTTTGCAATTTCAAGATTAAGTCTGGAACTAAGATAAGAACCTTCTTGCCCTACTGAATCCAATAACAAGTCAAAAGTCCCTAAACCCAAGTTTTGCCAGATGCTGTAGGCATTTATATCTATATGTTATTCTGCTGATGGCTCAAGGTTATTGCAGCTAATGTTGATTGATAATAAGAATGCTTGTAATCCTGGCATATTTCCTCCATTTAGTGTGAGCATCTGTAGATCTCATCAATAGGCACTTAATGATCAGTTCTGGTAGTCTTTAAGAAATCCTACCAAAGTTCCTAACTCTTGCACATAATATCTGATTAGTCTCTTTTATTTGATGAACAGGATTGCAGCTTGCTGAGTTCTCTAGTCCACAGAATCTCATCATAATTAAAGATCGACTCTAATTAATCAATTTCATAGTCCTTTACAGTTTGAAGGACCACAACAAGCCGCTCTAATTGAAGGTTTATGTGCGAACGCTTACAAAGCATTGATAAAAGTACCCTCCTCTATGAAAAAATACCAATGAGCTCGCTTAGAGTGCTGGATGGATCCTGATTAACTTTTGAAATTGAAATCATAGCAATCATGTCCTCTCTATACAGTGTATTAATCTTTTTAATTGCTGGAATGAAGTCAGTATAAAGAAATTTTTCTTTGCATTTTACTATCAGCCCAGCTTCATTCTCATTGAACCCATTCTTGACAAGAAATTATTCAAAGATGCTCATGCTCTCTGGTGAGGAGATAGTCTTTAATGATGATAGGGAGTTTAGTTCTAACAATAAACCAACTAAGCCCATAGTCATTGGCTTATTGTCATCCTTTAGATGTCTATTTATGGACGATGCCATAATGCCTAAAACAATTTTCTCTGCCTCATTAAATGTTTGAGTATCAATGCTGTATTTTAAATATGGGAACAGCGTGTGAATGAGAGTTTGACCCTCCAGTGGTAACTCTTTTATGATGGAAGAGGCTGCCAAATGAAACTTAAGGATCTGTGATTGGGAGTAATTTGTGAGTTCCATTTCGATTTGCTGGATCTCTCTAGTTTTAAAAAGTTCAATTATATGCTTTTATTGATGGTAAAGCTAAGCTTCCACACTATTATTATAGAATTCGTTATCAGAGATTAGACACTCATTCAACTTTTGAACTAGTTTAAGCTGAAAACCTTCATCAAGATCTGCATAATGATGGATAGCAAATAGCGAGAGCTTAGAGATGTCAACTAAAGCTTAACTAGGTTATTGAGAGCTCTAGTTTGAAGCATTAGTTCTAGACTTGGAGAAACCTTTGTTTGTCTGAGCTTAAAACTCTATAGTAGATCCTCTTTTTTGTAAATGTGATGCTTCCTTAATCTTTCATCCAAGCAGTGCTCTTTTTAAAGATTATCTCTTCACTCGGATAAAATTTTTCACAACTTCACAATCTAGTTCACTCAGTGGATATTCAGACAACTTTGGATGATCTTGAATGTCCTTGTAAGTTTTTTAAGAGTTATTGGTGATCACATCCAGGGTCCTTTTAGACTCAGGACATAATTCCTTCGCATCTGATTGATCATAATACTTTTTGAACTTATCATAAGATTATTTACTTCTAGTCCAATCTTCCTTATATCGAGATTTTTAGTCTCTTTTATTTAGATCTGGCGATGGTTTTTCTTTCTGAGACAGAAGAGATTTTGTTGATGATAGTTTAGTTTGATAGCGAGAATCATCGCTATCGTACATTGAACTTTGATAGGCGCTCATTTTAAAATTATGAATCTGTGATTTTTAAAACTTAAAAAACTTATAATTTAAATTACTTAATTTGAATTAAAACAACACCATCAAATGTGATAATATAATGGGGAGGGGTCAATCGGAAAAATGAAAACAAAAATTTTCCCCAAAAAAATCACAAAAATTAGCTAAAAGTGTGATTAATCACAGAAAAACGATGAAAATCACAAAAAATCACAACAAAAAAATCACAAAAAAAAAATTATATTTTTGGGAGAAAAAATAACAAAGGCCCCTACTTTTTTTGGAAAATAAATACTCATTAAGATCTTTCCACATTCACAAGGATTATTTTGAATGAGATTGTCATTATTCTTATAGTTAAGGTGATTAATAAATTTATATTTTTAATTGGCTATAGAGAATATCATTTATGGAGACAATTACTCAAAAAGGATCACACCAACAATTTTAGATGAGTGACAGTCAAGCTGAAGAGAGCATCTTGAAGATCGCACCCCACGAATTGGGAGAAAAGTTCAAGTCCAAAGTTGACCTCTACACCTATTTAACTGAGATTCGTAAAAATAACTACTCCTGACATATATAGTTGGATACTACATGCCACCGATTGAGGGTATCAACAGGGAGTACCTCCGACTTATTTTTAAGGGAAACAAGAGGCTTCTGAAAATGGATCAAATCAAGATGGTGAAGGTTCCTAAGTATGATGAACTTTCAGTAAGGCAGCTATATTTGCAAGTGTGTGACGATTAAGAGCTGAGCATCTACCTACCTGATATGTCAGAAAAGTCCAAGCCTATTGACAGGCAATACTTCTTCAACGTACTCAATACAATCCAGCCCGATTATCTCTCGCACATCATCAACAAGTCAAGGTAGAGCAGGAACAGCGGTGATGGGTAAGGTTAAAAGAATGACTACATACTCATATATGACGATTGGTTCTCACAGCTAACCAGTCATCCTTTTATCTCAAGTATCTTATCCTACCTCTAACTTATTAATAATTAAAAAAATCGGGGAAAACGATGCAGCTCTTGAAAGCTTCTACTAAACTAATGAAAGCCAGGAAACCTAAACAGTCGCCTCCCAAAGTTTTGTCCCTTAAGTGATTCAGGGGAATAGAGCATGCCTCCGCTAGCAAAGGAACTAGACCAAGCGATGGATCTCGGCTCATGGAGATGAACACCACAATGTTTGAGTCTCAATCCGACGCTGGTACAATGAACAACAATGCTATGAGATTTAACATATGAGCTTTAATTGCCTTAAATTTAAATTAACATCATAAATCAAACTTCTTCATTTTTTTCTTGCATATTTCTCTTATAACACCATCATCCACACTGCAGAATGCTTATCTTAAAACTCGTTTTGCATCAAATTTCTCTTCCTATCCGACGATTTTCATCTTGATTCTCTTGAACTTGTTCTTCAGCACTGAAAAGTAATTCTCTATGGGGTTGTATTGTGGTGAGTATGGTGGAGTAAATATGAGAGTGATGCCTAGCTCCTCGATCAAAACTTTTATCTTTTTGCTGTGGTGCACTCTTAGGTTGTCTAGAACTACAGCAAGTTTACTTCTTAAGTTCTATTCATGCAGTCCTATGATGAAGTCATAAAACTTTTCAATATCCACAGATCTCTCATAAGTATAGTAAAGTTCCAGACCTTTGTCAGGAGATACTCCAGCAACCACAGCAATACTCTTGGTGAATTACAGCTTGTCTTTCACAACAATATTCATATTCCTATTGCTGTACTCTTGCTTGAGGTTGGTAGAGTAGGTAAACATCACCTCGTCTATAAATACTACCTTCCTACCTTCCTGCTGGGCATCTGCTAGCTTGCTTCTCATCTCTTAAAACAGCTCACCTGTCTTAAATTTCTAAGTTGGGCTCATATACTTGCTCACACTAATAAACTTTCTCTTAATTCCTTTTTCCTTGTATAGTCAAGAAAGCTTAGAGGGAGATATTCTAAGCTCTGGAAACTTCCTATGGAACATCACACACCTCTCCCCCAATGTCATTCCTGCCTGATGCTGTAAGGTATTCTAGTTTGTGAGAAACTCAATGTTTTCTTCAGATAGCTTGCTAATTCTTTCAATTTTGATGTCGTTGCTTGCATTTTGGCTCCTAAGTGAGCAAAGATTTTAGACCCTGGAGTAAGGAATGTTGGTAAGACTGCTTATCAACGAGTAACTGAAATAGATTGGAGAATCCTTAGTGGGGTTCATGCATCTGAACCTGAGGTGAATTATCAGGTCCTGTACACTTTAAATAGTTTTTGGAAGATTCATCTTTCCTAGATTGTCGATGTTTAGGAGTTGTGGTAGATTGTATTTGAATTTTATATTTAAAGTTATTATTCCAGCCACCCAATTTCAAGTAAATCAAAGTTTTTTGAATTTAGTTTCGGAGTAAATTTTAACCAGGCATGGGTTAATTTTTACTCCGAAAAGGATTTTGTACATTAGTCCAGTTCGTTAGAATTTTATTCTCAAAATAAGTTAACAAGGCAAATCATGCCTCTTATGGGGCATCTGGATAAATCAGACTATCTGAAAGCAGTTTTCACTATAGTACAGATGACTCAAGCTCTCACCAGTTTGAAAATTGTATGTTAGTATAGCCACATTAGAAACAATCCCCTTCCCAAGTCTTACATTAATCATTGTTGAATAAGTTCAGATATAATAGGGCCATTATATTAAAACACCTGAGATTGTAGATTTGAGTCCATTGTCTACTCCTAAGCACATCCTTTCTTAGCCCTTCAAATGTATTACATTTCTATAACACTTTTCTTAATTCTTTGTTGCTCCAAGATCTGTAGAGTACATCCATGATCTCAGAGACCTCTGAGACTTCCTAGATCAATGTATTCCCCCAGGATTTGAGACACGTCCCTACTCGACAGGAAAATGTCTAAGTAGCTTATCTTGAAGCTATTGTTAGTAAATGGAACAAAAAGTTGGGGCATGCTTAATACTTGTTTGCAAGAGATACTCAATGCCTTTTCCTGGAATCTGCTACAAATCTCAATTTATTTAATTATGAGCTTCGTCTAATTCTAAAGTGGCTCAACACGCTATTCCCTTCTAAATAGCTGAGCAACACTTGAGTTCTTTGAATTTATGATGCTTTTATAAATAACAGGGCGAAAAGGTGTTAAAAGAATCTTAGGTC
Organism: Oxytricha trifallax; assembly: GCA_000711775.1. Taxonomy (NCBI): domain Eukaryota; phylum Ciliophora; class Spirotrichea; order Sporadotrichida; family Oxytrichidae; genus Oxytricha; species Oxytricha trifallax. Next base: position 15,638 of record ARYC01019774.1, read on the forward strand.
AATCGCTAATACATCTGCTGATAACTCGCTTAAATGAGATCTACTTAATGAATCAAAGGCATAGGATTTTCTAATTTCATAATGGAGCCATTTACATCAAAAAATTTGGGAAATGGATGAATACAATAGAAAACTTTAATACAATTGTCAATAATTACTGTACTTGAGCTTATAAGGAACTTGAACAAAGTTGTTATCTCACATATTCAGAGAAAACCAGTTAATGCCTGGAAAAATTAAAATTAAATCATTGATTAATCTTTCTTATCTTTTAAATTCAAAAATTTTAGAGTAATATCAACCTGGATTTTTTCTTAGTTGTTACCAAAATTAAGAATATTAAGCATAAGATTAGAAAATTTATAGTTTTAAACTAAATATAAATATAATCTCTTACACCTAAAAATCAACCATTATTGTTGCTATGGAAGGTATTATACAGAGTAACTATAATAGAAATTTAAATTTGAATTTAAACATGGCGGCTAATTTAAATCGTAAAGCAATCTCTCTTGGAACTGGATAATCATACCTAAATTTTTGCTAAACAAAAAAGCCTGAAATTATTTGAGGAGGGTAGCCTCAGAGCTCTAATTTTAGCAAAGTTTATCATAGAAGTATTAAACCAAAAGGAGAGTACTAAGATAGGAGTTTAAACTTAAATTGATTATGTTGAGGAGCTATATAACAGCAACCAATCGAAAAGATAAAAACATATCAATGAAGACTGCTAGATATTTTTCTCAACCAAACAAAACTTGAAGAGACACTTGAAAGAGGTTCACTCTGGCAAAGCCAAGATTTATTTCAAGCATGAAAATGTAGATGGTAGGTATTAGTGCACGACGTGCATAAAATCATATACTCCCTCAACTAAAGTTAAAAGACATATGCAAAAGCATCACCTCAGCGAGTTCTTGATTGAAGATTAAGAGACTAAATCTAGTACCAGCTTAAAGAAAATCGAATACTCTTGAATATTAGTGAGAGCAGCAGGAGAAACACAAAAGGCAGAAGCGATTTGAATCGCTGAACCAACCAGTAGGCAATACAATTTCAGCATGCTTCGAAGCGAAAGCTATGAATATACTAGAATTAAATACAGTTGATCTCGTCACTTGTATTGAAAACTACTTGAATATAAACGTGCCAGCAAAGCAAAGCTTATAGTAGTTGATGAGTATGCAAACAAGGTGTATCCTTTCAGTTATCTTCTTAAGAACCAACAGTATTAGTTTGCTTATGAATACATGGTTTTTAGAGAGGCCTAAAGAAAAGATTGCAAGAATTTGTTTAAGTTATATGGTGTCAAATTAAGCTATGGTTTTATCGCACTAAGACAAGAAATTTTAAATTACTCTGAGAGACTATCTATATCACAACAGATACCCAGATGATTTAAACAATATACTTTCAGATATGAAAAAGGGTGTCAAGGAGTTGAATGACCTTAAGTATGTTCATAGAGATTTGAAGCCTGAAAATGTAATGCTGAATCTCTGCCCTTAGAAGTAGTTGTAATCGATTTCAATTGAGCTTTAAGATAAGAAATCGTTACTTTAGCATAGGTACTTGGGACTCCCGAATACTTTCCAAAAAGAAAGAAGTGGACAAATGGTTCTGTCTAATGGGATGTTTAGGCAGTAGCTGCAATAATATTAGAAAGTGATATGGAAAGTATCTTACATTGGTACTAAACATGAAAAGCAATCCATAAGTTTGGCTTAGAAACACATAAAGTAAGAAGATGTCTGCAAAGAAATTAAAAGCATAGTAGAGATGATAATCGTGAGAGCTC
>ARYC01019775.1:0-55358 GCA_000711775.1 Oxytricha trifallax
AATCGTTTTTTGTAGATGAGAGCTACCAGCTGCTCAAGCTTGTCGAGCTTCTCGATTGTCATCTATTTCATCATGTGTAAAATCTGTTACTTTGTCAGCTTAGATATAGGAAAATATTTTGACTTCAATGCTCCCATGCTCCTTGAACTCCTGCCTCTCATTTATAGATATTGGCTCTCTGAATCGATGTCACATGCTATTAATACTTAGGCATCATTTCGAAATCTAGTGTTGTATCCATAACTTTCATCTTGTCCAAGTATCAAAACCCCATTTTACCATGATTGAATTTCCTCAAAAGTTGCTTGAAAGATGCCCACTTTCACTTTAATTTAATCCATTTAAGTTATCATATTTTTTACAATGAGTTTCTCATGGTCATTGCAGAAGATAATAAGAGGGGCAGTAAGGCATTACTCTTCAATTTCTATCTTTACTTTTGCCAGCCTCTCTTCCATACTTGAGCATATTATAATTTCTCCGCCCTAATCTTGGCTCAACTCATTTAAAAGTTCGTACTCACTCTTGAACTTCAAAACTTTGGGTTATATGCAAACTTGGGCAAGCACTCTATGAATCCCTAAGTCGCAGGTGGCGCTGAACATGTAGGACTTGCTCAACCCTAAATCCCACAGACCATAAATTTTGCCATCATGGTGAAGAAAAGGATGCTTCCAAGCAATTCGATCTAATTCATCAATTATAAGAATATCATAGGTCTCTTTGTTTTGTAAAAACTTTTCGATTGTTTCTATTTGCAACTAAATTCCTAGTGGTTGAAGAAATCTCTGAGTTTGCAATTTCAAGATTAAGTCTGGAACTAAGATAAGAACCTTCTTGCCCTACTGAATCCAATAACAAGTCAAAAGTCCCTAAACCCAAGTTTTGCCAGATGCTGTAGGCATTTATATCTATATGTTATTCTGCTGATGGCTCAAGGTTATTGCAGCTAATGTTGATTGATAATAAGAATGCTTGTAATCCTGGCATATTTCCTCCATTTAGTGTGAGCATCTGTAGATCTCATCAATAGGCACTTAATGATCAGTTCTGGTAGTCTTTAAGAAATCCTACCAAAGTTCCTAACTCTTGCACATAATATCTGATTAGTCTCTTTTATTTGATGAACAGGATTGCAGCTTGCTGAGTTCTCTAGTCCACAGAATCTCATCATAATTAAAGATCGACTCTAATTAATCAATTTCAAAGTCCTTTACAGTTTGAAGGACCACAACAAAGCCGCTCTAATTGAAGGTTTATGTGCGAACGCTTACAAAGCATTGATAAAAGTACCCTCCTCTATGAAAAAATACCAATGAGCTCGCTTAGAGTGCTGGATGGATCCTGATTAACTTTTGAAATTGAAATCATAGCAATCATGTCCTCTCTATACAGTGTATTAATCTTTTTAATTGCTGGAATGAAGTCAGTATAAAGAAATTTTTCTTTCCATTTTACAATCAGCCCAGCTTCATTCTCATTGAACCCATTCTTGACAAGAAATTATTCAAAGATGCTCATGCTCCCTGGTGAGGAGATAGTCTTTAATGATGATAGGGAGTTTAGTTCTAACAATAAACCAACTAAGCCCATAGTCATTGGCTTATTGACATCCTTTAGATGTCTATTTATGGACGATGCCATAATGCCTAAAACAATTTTCTCTGCCTCATTAAATGTTTGAGTATCAATGCTGTATTTTAAATATGGGAACAGCGTGTGAATGAGAGTTTGACCCTCCAGTAGTAACTCTTTTATGATGGAAGAGGCTGCCAAATGAAACTTAAGGATCTGTGATTGGGAGTAATTTGTGAGTTCCATTTCGATTTGCTGGATCTCTCTAGTTTTAAAAAGTTCAATTATATGCTTTTATTGATGGTAAAGCTAAGCTTCCACACTATTATTATAGAATTCGTTATCAGAGATTAGACACTCATTCAACTTTTGAACTAGTTTAAGCTGAAAACCTTCATCAAGATCTGCATAATGATGGATAGCAAATAGCGAGAGCTTAGAGATGTCATCTAAAGCTTAACTAGGTTATTGAGAGCTCTAGTTTGAAGCATTAGTTCTAGACTTGGAGAAACCTTTGTTTGTCTGAGCTTAAAACTCTAAAGTAGATCCTCTTTTTTGTAAATGTGATGCTTCCTTAATCTTTCATCCAAGCAGTGCTCTTTTTAAAGATTATCTCTTCACTCGGATAAAATTTTTCACAACTTCACAATCTAGTTCACTCAGTGGATATTCAGACAACTTTGGATGATCTTGAATGTCCTTGTAAGTTTTTTTTAAAGTTATTGGTGATCACATCCAGGGTCCTTTTAGACTCAGGACATAATTCCTTCGCATCTGATTGATCATAATACTTTTTGAACTTATCATAAGATTATTTACTTCTAGTCCAATCTTCCTTATATCGAGATTTTTAGTCTCTTTTATTTAGATCTGGCGATGGTTTTTCTTTCTGAGACAGAATAGATTTTGTTGATGATAGTTTAGTTTGATAGCGAGAATCATCGCTATCGTACATTGAACTTTGATAGGCGCTCATTTTAAAATTATGAATCTGTGATTTTTAAAACTTAAAAAACTTATAATTTAAATTACTTAATTTGAATTAAAACAACACCATCAAATGTGATAATATAATGGGGAGGGGTCAATCGGAAAAATGAAAACAAAAATTTTCCCCAAAAAAATCACAAAAATTAGCAAAAAGTGTGATTAATCACAGAAAAACGATGAAAATCACAAAAAATCACAACAAAAAAATCACAAAAAAAAAATTATATTTTTGGGAGAAAAAATAACAAAGGCCCCTACTTTTTTTGGAAAATAAATACTCATTAAGATCTTTCCACATTCACAAGGATTATTTTGAATGAGATTGTCATTATTCTTATAGTTAAGGTGATTAATAAATTTATATTTTTAATTGGCTATAGAGAATATCATTTATGGAGACAATTACTCAAAAAGGATCACATCAACAATTTTAGATGAGTGACAGTCAAGCTGAAGAGAGCATCTTGAAGATCGCACCCCACGAATTGGGAGAAAAGTTCAAGTCCAAAGTTGACCTCTACACCTATTTAACTGAGATTCGTAAAAATAACTACTCCTGACATATATAGTTGGATACTACATGCCACCGATTGAGGGTATCAACAGGGAGTACCTCCGACTTATTTTTAAGGGAAAAAAGAGCTTCTGAAAATGGATCAAATCAAGATGGTGAAGGTTCCAAAGTATGATGAACTTTCAGTAAGGCAGCTATATTTGCAAGTGTGTGACGATTAAGAGCTGAGCATCTACCTACCTGATATGTCAGAAAAGTCCAAGCCTATTGACAGGCAATACTTCTTCAACGTACTCAATACAATCCAGCCCGATTATCTCTCGCACATCATCAACAAGTCAAGGTAGAGCAGGAACAGCGGTGATGGGTAAGGTTAAAAGAATGACTACATACTCATATATGACGATTGGTTCTCACAGCTAACCAGTCATCCTTTTATCTCAAGTATCTTATCCTACCTCTAACTTATTAATAATTAAAAAAATCGGGGAAAACGATGCAGCTCTTGAAAGCTTCTACTAAACTAATGAAAGCCAGGAAACCTAAACAGTCGCCTCCCAAAGTTTTGTCCCTTAAGTGATTCAGGGGAATAGAGCATGCCTCCGCTAGCAAAGGAACTAGACCAAGCGATGGATCTCGGCTCATGGAGATGAACACCACAATGTTTGAGTCTCAATCCGACGCTGGTACAATGAACAACAATGCTATGAGATTTAACATATGAGCTTTAATTGCCATAATTTAAATTAACATCATAAATCAAACTTCTTCATTTTTTTCTTGCATATTTCTCTTATAACACCATCATCCACACTGCAGAATGCTTATCTTAAAACTCGTTTTGCATCAAATTTCTCTTCCTATCCGACGATTTTCATCTTGATTCTCTTGAACTTGTTCTTCAGCACTGAAAAGTAATTCTCTATGGGGTTGTATTGTGGTGAGTATGGTGGAGTAAATATGAGAGTGATGCCTAGCTCCTCGATCAAAACTTTTATCTTTTTGCTGTGGTGCACTCTTAGGTTGTCTAGAACTACAGCAAGTTTACTTCTTAAGTTCTATTCATGCAGTCCTATGATGAAGTCATAAAACTTTTCAATATCCACAGATCTCTCATAAGTATAGTAAAGTTCCAGACCTTTGTCAGGAGATACTCCAGCAACCACAGCAATACTCTTGGTGAATTACAGCTTGTCTTTCACAACAATATTCATATTCCTATTGCTGTACTCTTGCTTGAGGTTGGTAGAGTAGGTAAACATCACCTCGTCTATAAATACTACCTTCCTACCTTCATGCTGGGCATCTGCTAGCTTGCTTCTCATCTCTTAAAACAGCTCACCTGTCTTAAGTTTCTAAGTTGGGCTCATATACTTGCTCACACTAATAAACTTTCTCTTAATTCCTTTTTCCTTGTATAGTCAAGAAAGCTTAGAGGGAGATATTCTAAGCTCTGGAAACTTCCTATGGAACATCACACACCTCTCCCCCAATGTCATTCCTGCCTGATGCTGTAAGGTATTCTAGTTTGTGAGAAACTCAATGTTTTCTTCAGATAGCTTGCTAATTCTTTCAATTTTGATGTCGTTGCTTCCATTTTGGCTCCTAAGTGAGCAAAGATTTTAGACCCTGGAGTAAGGAATGTTGGTAAGACTGCTTATCAACGAGTAACTGAAATAGATTAGAGAATCCTTAGTGGGGTTCATGCATCTGAACCTGAGGTGAATTATCAGGTCCTGTACACTTTAAATAGTTTTTGGAAGATTCATCTTTCCTAGATTGTCGATGTTTAGGAGTTGTGGTAGATTGTATTTGAATTTTATATTTAAAGTTATTATTCCAGCCACCCAATTTCAAGTAAATCAAAGTTTGTTGAATTTAGTTTCGGAGTAAATTTTAACCAGGCATGGGTTAATTTTTACTCCGAAAAGGATTTTGTACATTAGTCCAGTTCGTTAGAATTTTATTCTCAAAATAAGTTAACAAGGCAAATCATGCCTCTTATGGGGCATCTGGATAAATCAGACTATCTGAAAGCAGGTTTCACTATAGTACAGATGACTCAAGCTCTCACCAGTTTGAAAATTGTATGTTGGTATAGCCACATTAGAAACAATCCCCTTCCCAAGTCTTACATTAATCATTGTTGAATAAGTTCAGATATAATAGGGCCATTATATTAAAACACCTGAGATTGTAGATTTGAGTCCATTGTCTACTCCTAAGCACATCCTTTCTTAGCCCTTCAAATGTATTACATTTCTATAACACTTTTCTTAATTCTTTGTTGCTCCAAGATCTGTAGAGTACATCCATGATCTCAGAGACCTCTGAGACTTCCTAGATCAATGTATTCCCCCAGGATTTGAGACACGTCCCTACTCGACAGGAAAATGTCTAAGTAGCTTATCTTGAAGCTATTGTTAGTAAATGGAACAAAAAGTTGGGGCATGCTTAATACTTGTTTGCAAGAGATACTCAATGCCTTTTCCTGGAATCTGCTACAAATCTCAATTTATTTAATTATGAGCTTCGTCTAATTCTAAAGTGGCTCAACACGCTATTCCCTTCTAAATAGCTGAGCAACACTTGAGTTCTTTGAATTTATGATGCTTTTATAAATAACAGGGCGAAAAGGTGTTAAAAGAATCTTAGGTCAATCGCTAATACATCTGCTGATAACTCGCTTAAATTAGATGTACTTAATGAATCAAAGGCATAGGATTTTCTAATTTCATAATGGAGCCATTTACATCAAAAAATTTGGGAAATGGATGAATGCAATAGAAAACTTTAATACAATTGTCAATAATTACTGTACTTGAGCTTATAAGGAACTTGAACAAAGTTGTTATCTCACATATTCAGAGAAAATCTGTTAATGCCTGGAAAAATTAAAATTAAATCATTGATTAATCTTTCTTATCTTTTAAATTCAAAAATTTTAGAGTAATTATCAACCTGGATTTTTTCTTAGTTGTTACCAAAATTAAGAATATTAAGCATAAGATTAGAAAATTTATAGTTTTAAACTAAATATAAATATAATCTCTTACACCTAAAAATCAACCATTATTGTTGCTATGGAAGGTATTATACAGAGTAACTATAATAGAAATTTAAATTTGAATTTAAACATGGCGGCTAATTTAAATCGTAAAGCAATCTCTCTTGGAACTGGATAATCATACCTAAATTTTTGCTAAACAAAAAAGCCTGAAATTATTTATGTTGAGAGGGAGGTAGAGCTAAGAGCTCTTGAATTTGAAGCAGAGGTTTTATCATAGAAGTATTAAACCAAAAGGAGAGTACTAAGATAGGAGTTTAAACTTAAATTGATTATGTTGAGGAGCTATATAACAGCAACCAATCGAAAAGATAAAAACATATCAATGAAGACTGCTAGATATTTTTCTCAACCAAACAAAACTTGAAGAGACACTTGAAAGAGGTTCACTCTGGCAAAGCCAAGATTTATTTCAAGCATGAAAATGTAGATGGTAGGTATTAGTGCACGACGTGCATAAAATCATATACTCCCTCAACTAAAGTTAAAAGACATATGCAAAAGCATCACCTCAGCGAGTTCTTGATTGAAGATTAAGAGACTAAATCTAGTACCAGCTTAAAGAAAATCGAATACTCTTGAATATTAGTGAGAGCAGCAGGAGAAACACAAAAGGCAGAAGCGATTTGAATCGCTGAACCAACCAGTAGGCAATACAATTTCAGCATGCTTCGAAGCGAAAGCTATGAATATACTAGAATTAAATACAGTTGATCTCGTCACTTGTATTGAAAACTACTTGAATATAAACGTGCCAGCAAAGCAAAGCTTATAGTAGTTGATGAGTATGCAAACAAGGTGTATCCTTTCAGTTATCTTCTTAAGAACCAACAGTATTAGTTTGCTTATGAATACATGGTTTTTAGAGAGGCCTAAAGAAAAGATTGCAAGAATTTGTTTAAGTTATATGGTGTCAAATTAAGCTATGGTTTTATCGCACTAAGACTCAAGAAATTTTAAATTACTCTGAGAGACTATCTATATCACAACAGATACCCAGATGATTTAAACAATATACTTTCAGATATGAAAAAGGGTGTCAAGGAGTTGAATGACCTTAAGTATGTTCATAGAGATTTGAAGCCTGAAAATGTAATGCTGAATCTCTGCCCTTAGAAGTAGTTGTAATCGATTTCAATTGAGCTTTAAGATAAGAAATCGTTACTTTAGCATAGGTACTTGGGACTCCCGAATACTTTCCAAAAAGAAAGAAGTGGACAAATGGTTCTGTCTAATGGGATGTTTAGGCAGTAGCTGCAATAATATTAGAAAGTGATATGGAAAGTATGTCTTACTTTGGTACTAAACATGAAAAGCAATCAATAAGATTGGCTTAGAAACACATAAAGTAAGAAGATGTCTGCAAAGAAATTAAAAGCATAGAAGAGATGATAATCGTGAGAGCTCTAAACTATCCTCGATATACATTAGATGATATCCTTGACCCCCTGAGCATAGTTCAAAAGATACAATAAAGATAAACAGATAAAATTTGTTTGAATTAATAACATTAATACTCATTAAATATTCATTAAATTCACATAAGACCTGCTTTTTGTCTACTAACTTAATAAGACCCCAACTATACCCTAAAAATCAAAGCACTTATAAACCTCACAAGGGGTTTTGGGGTTTTGAATTGAATAAAGTTTTCCTCTACAAGTAAACTTTCATTAGGCACTTGAGAGATATTCACAACGATATGCCTACGTTATATCTATAGCATTAAAAGAAGGATGACAAATATATCTGTGAGGTCTGTGAGAAACCATATTCTCATTAAAGAGACCTCAAAGTGCACTTAAAGAAAAAGATCAATCAAAGTTCTGTGTTTATTCATGAGCCTACAGGAAATAGATTCCTATAAAAAAGAAAATCGAGAAATCCTGCTCAGTGTCTTAGAGTTGAGGTACATAAGTAAGTCAAAATGAAGTAAGCTATCAAGAACTCTCCTGTCTCTGAGATAAAAAAAAATCATGGTAATAATTGAGGCGATGAAGATTTCAATCTTAAAAATTATTTATATAGATTATTGTGTTGAAAACTACCTCACTCTAGAGGATATAGTAGAGATAAGAATTATCAGTGACAACTAATGTGCTTACAAAATCTATGATTCAATTATTTCCTTGTTGATGACAAGCTCTAAATGGAATTTACAAACAGGCAAAGCAAAAAGATTGTAAACTATTTGAAAAGGATTTACACATACTACTTTGAACAAATTAGGTTGTATTTTGACTTACATAAAGTTATTAATTTATATCATATGTCAAAAATAAATCAGCAAAATTATTTGGCTGAAATTTGAATATTTTCCAACTAATAGAAATAGTAATATAAAACAAATTTTATATTTTGATAAATTATAATTAATAATATTAATTTATTATCTAGAAATGTTACCCTGCTTCTTTTACTCGAACTAGGAGTTCTCATTCTTCTTCACAAATCTCCTTTCATCTTCATCAATCATTCTCTCTGAATTCTCATAATATTATAAATTTCCATTTTTATCTTTAAACTTAATCTTCACTAAATATTCTGAAATCAAAACCGGACAAAGCGAGAAATTTTTTATAGATTTTTCTCGCTTTGGTAGGTCAAGTAATTATTAAATAAATCATCCTAAATCTTGAAAATCTCAAAATAAGGTAAAAGAATTTTTAATAGCAAATTAATTAAAAATCAAATTTTGTCTCAAAAGTTTCTGAAGCATATGATTGTTTTGATAATTACATTATTAAAGAATAATTTTAAGTTTTATTGCTTTAATAGAAATTTATATGCATTTTGATAAATTAAAAAGAAACTTTTGAGACAAAATTTGATTTTTAATTAATTTGCTATTAAAAATTCTTTTACCTTATTTTGAGATTTTCAAGATTTAGGATGATTTATTTAATAATTACTTGACCTACCAAAGCGAGAAAAATCTATAAAAAATTTCTCGCTTTGTCCGGTTTTGATTTCAGAATATTTAGTGAAGATTAAGTTTAAAGATAAAAATGGAAATTTATAATATTATGAGAATTCAGAGAGAATGATTGATGAAGATGAACGCAGATTTGTGTAGAAGAATGAGAACTCCTAGTACGAGTAAAAGAAGCAGGATAGCATTTCTAGATAATAAATTAAGATTATTTATTATAATTTATCAAAATATCAAGTTTATTTTATATTACTATTTCTATTTTGTGGAAAATATTCAAATTTCAACCAATTCAGAAAATAGTTGAGGGTATTAAAGTTAAGCTTTGTTATGTTCATAGAGAATTAAAGCCATAGAAATTATGATTAACTTTTAACATCTTGGAGTTTTTATTAAAAATTTCAACAAAATTCAAAGAGTGCAAACGTCTGCTTTAGCAAATGTACATGGCACTTCAGGTTATTTCCCGAAAAGAGAAGATTGGTGGGATTGACACTCTTAATTAGATGTCTGGACAAAAGTATTAATATAAATATAGAGCAGCTTTCCAAGAAATGATTACTTTAGCTGCAAAATTAAGGGAGATTCTAAGAAAGTTATTTAGAAATTTTAGAAAAATAAATGATAAATGGAGGGATAAGAGAAGTTACATATTCAAATTTTATCTAGTCAAACTAAGTGAATTTAGTTGCAATAAATAAAATCAAACAGTAACTATAAAAGAATAAATTTTGGAAACTGCCACCTATCTATAACCTTAAGTTTGTTTGAAATATTTTAAAAACTCGTTTGATGTACTTATATAAATTACTAATATTTAACAACTGTTACATAAACCCTATTAAAACTCTAATAAAGTATCTGTTAACTGCAGCATTTTTCATTAAAAACTCAATTAAACAACTTAGGGGGCAGTGGGGTTTTTATTAGAAATATCCACTTTTTGTTTATTGATACATTGTACTCATATTGTTCAAGATACAATGTATAATTTTAATATCTATTCGCGATGATGTATCCAATTTTTTAAAAATTAAATTAATGGCCAAGCAATATATATATTGAAGAGAATATTTAAAGAGGAATAAGAGGTGAGGCTCAGTGAATAAAGACATCATAATAATAGCAAATAATTAAGTAAAACAAGTCAGAGAAATAATTAACCCCACTGCAAATTAATAGGCTCATAGAGAGCATGATTTTAATTTAAAAATAAAATACACAATAAATGATTAACACTAAAATAATTTTTTATTTAATAAAACATATCTTAATGACAAGAAGGAGATTGAATAATATTTGAGAAAGCGAATTTAATTTGCATAATAATTAAACATATTTACTTTTTTCTTATAGTCTAATATAAATCTTTTAATATTCTTTGAAAAATAATATCAAACTGTTTATTTAATTAGTTAGTACTAATTAAGTATTCTGAACTTAACAGTGTAAATCATCTATTTTCCTTTTACATTATTCCATGTCCCATTGTCTTACCAAACGGTGGAGGTGGCAATTTATCATGATCTTTTGGTAACTTCGCAGATATTATTCTTTCACGAGTCCCCTTCTATATTAAAATAAATATTTAAGTGAATGTATCTTTTGAGGTAGTGTCTTGTTAAACCAGTCGCAAATATATAATAAAACATAAAATAAATTTAAAGTTTATTGAAAATATTATTGTTTTCATTTTATCTGTCAATCACTGAATTACGAATACCTCCAAGCATTGATTGCTGTTGTAAACCCAAAACGTCATTACTTTAGTTAATTGTGATTTTGTTTTTATTGGGTAATTAAGGCTTGCTTGTCATGGGTCTTTCTATCTTCTTGATTAAATATTACTTGGCCTTAGGCATCTCACTTGGCAGTATGATTTAATCTGTTCCCTTATCAACAAGTTTCTTGTTAAATTCATCTATCAGTGACTCTGCTTCCTTCTTCTTCCCTCCTATAAGGTTCTTTTTACTTTGGCTATTTGCTATAATTGGAAACGCAGAGGAAGGTCTAATATCTGATATCTAGGAACCAAAGTGATTTGGCTAGAAGTCATGTCCGTCAATGTGATTTTCATAGTTAAAAATCCTCTCTTAAATGCCCAATTTTGAGGGAGTTTTTCTTATTCGCACATCTTGCTATTACTTGGCTGAGGTTATCCTGGCTTCTTTATTATGTCTTTCAAGTACTTTCTCATTAACACTTTTGATATTCGCTGACCTCAGGTCCTTACGCTTTGCCTTAAGATTGATTTTATACTCTAGCACATACATATCTCGATCATACACCTCGTCTGCTTCCAAGTTTTTCTTAATTCTTTCTTGAGACTTCCTGAATCCATGAACCTTAATGCTCGCTTCATCTTCTTGAATTTCATCTAACTGGGAAATTAACGGATCGTTTTGCAGTTTTTTTTGTGATCCATAGCGACTGAGCTTTTCTTCATTCATGATCTCAAATTATGAAGCCACTTTCTGATACTCTTGCAAAGTCATTTTGTTTTCTCTTTCAATGTTTGATTCTTTAGTCCTTTAGATTATTCTTGACAGTAAGAAAAACAAAAATCCAAAACCCCTTAAAAAGGTTTATAAGTGCTTTAATTGCATAGATTTCTTTTAGGATTGGATTATAATTTAAATTCTAGGTATAATTTCTAGTTATGGGGTCTTTTTATGATTAAGGGTATATAAATTTAGTGTTTGTTTTGCTCTCTTAATATGATTTATACAATGAATTAGCCAAATTAGTACTAAATTATAAGTCAATTGTATTAATCTTAATGCAATTCCCATCAACTGTTCGATCCCACTGATTTCTAGCTGTATTATTAAATTAATAAAAGTTATATTTATGCTGAAGCGGAAGTAAAAGTTTTTATAGACACAAATTGATTATCATTTCCATGAATAAACTTTGTAGTATTTTTCTCACTTCTATATCGACCAACAAGCTACTGTATTTCACCACCAATTCCCTGAGTTGAAGATCTCTGCAAAATCTTTTGCTAAAATTTATTAACGAAATTCCATCTCTTATAAATGTGTAAAACGAATCAAGAGAGTGAATAATTTCACTCTGCCATTTTACAACAATAACATGTATGATAATTATAATTAAATGCAGAAAGCTTAATAGAATTATATTAAGTTTATACTTGAGTTAGGAGGCTTTGTCTACTTCAATATTTTTATCTAAATCTTGGTTTAAGAGACATAGTATTATAGTAGTATTTGACTAGGAAGTTAAGGTATAAACAATGGCAATTCTTGGAGGTATTAGCAATAATACTGGTTTATAAACTTATGTTATTCATCCAAGCTCAATTAAGACAGAGCAGTATATTAAAATCATAGAGCAGCTGGCAAGATGCACCCTGAATAAGAGATTACACTGTTTGTTGATAATCTTTCTGTGAGAAACAAAGAAGAATTAAATTAAAAACTTAGAATAACACCATTTTTCAACGTAACTTACAGTCCACAGTTGAATGGAGTTGAATTCTACTAGATATATTAAAAACTATTACAAGAAATTGCTGCTATACCACTTGATGCATGACCTTCCTATCGATATAGTAGACTTTATCAAAGGTTCAGCGAATAGATCAGACAATTTATTGGCTTAAATTTGCAAAAGAAGGGAGATTGATTGTGTATAAATAAGTCTTAGAATAAAGTTAATGAATATACAAGTTAAATTTATAATTATTTCGTAAAAACATGCTTCTGTTTTTTTCTCCTGTTGATCTCTTATACAAATTTCAATTTCTTGATGTCAGCTCCAGCATCTATGTTCAATTACTATGGCCTCTGAATACTTGAATAAAGTCTCTGCTAACTTCTTATATAATTTGAGATTTTCGATCCCTGTGAAATTTGTTTTTCTGTTTCATAAAGAATATGAAATTTCAGTTTTTTTTAAAGAGATAAGCTTCAAATCTTACTTTGATAAAAAAGGATGCTTGTGCTCAGCCCGATCTCACAAATATTGATCCCTTGTTTGTCTTTCTCTTCTGAAGAGAAGGTGTACCCCTTCTTTATGAGATTCTTGCATTTTTTTTAAAGTATTCATTTTGATTGTCGCAAGTATGACAAGGTAATAGTTTCTTTCAGGCATTTTATTTGACAACTGATTCTAAGTATGCAGGTATTGTGAAACCTCAGGGTCATTCATAGCATAATCATGTATGTTATAGTCACTGAAATTTCTGGATAGATTGAAATCTCTGCAAATTTTACATCTCATGTTTTTTCTGCTTTCTTCTCTTCACAGAGTATCGATCTTAGAAATGAAATTGAAATTTGAGTGTATTCTATCGTTGAGAGAAACAAGCCAACTACAAAACGCAAATTAGTCAGCTGAATAATTTAACCTTATTGCGCCAATTAGAGGTGCAAATCCTTCCTGTTCTAATTCTAAGAATCATTCAAGTGCTTGCACTCTTTTCATTTCAAAATTTATTCACTCAATTATGAAATTAGAACTAAGAAATGATATTCAAATTTAATTTATTATTTCAATTATTTACCTCTGTAAAACTTATGTGAGAATTGGTTTAAAATTTGAGCGATTGATATTATTTTCTACTACTAAAATCCACATTTTTTAGTTTAAGTCGTTCTTAATTAGGAGTAGATCCTATTAAGCTAGTATATAATAAGGAGCTTTTTATAAAGGTAGTACTTATCTAGGAGCTTTGATTAATGCTAGTACTTAATATGGAGCACCCAAATTTTGAAATCAAAATCACAAAATACTACCTAAATCACTACGAAATTAAATAGTTAAACCTCCTTAATCGGTATGTGCTGTTTTAAACTTATTAATGTTAGTAAAAATGGTCACTTCATTAGCTATATTTAGTGCTTGATCATATCTTGGAACTCATTTTTTTCATAATACTCTAATAACTTTCCTTGAAAGATATAGGCTTGCAAAGCTATTATATAAACTCTCAGTTATAGAGGCAGTTTTATAATTTTAAATTCAAATTTAAATATGAGCGCTAACATTTTAAGAAAAACAACAGCACTTCCATCAAACTAAATGAGACTTACCTTTGGCAGCAATAAAAAGTGTGATAGCTGTGAGATGAACTCTCTTAAAGAACTACCAGAGCTATCACTTGAGGTCTCTGTTATTAAAATAGAAATTAATAATAGAAAATAAATGGCAAACAAGTGTGTGGGAGACAGAGAGGAGGAGAAAGGCATTAATGAAATTCCTATACAAATTGAAGAAGCTGAAGTATATTTTTGTGAGAAGTGTGAAAGAGACTTCTCTCATAAATCTAGCTGGTACAGGCATATGAAGATCCATAAGGAAGCTAAGCACAGTGTATACTTAAACCATGATAAAATAGATGGAAAGAATGATTTTGCTTTGAGTACCATAAGCAGTATGCTCATACAAGAGATTTAAGGAAGCATCTATTAAAAGCTCACAAAAAAAGCTATATAAATGGAAAAGCATGAAGTTGAGTTGATGCTTCTCAACAAAAAAGCGAGGGAATATTTTAAAGTGCAGAATAATATATATTTAATAAGACTATTCATTACCTAAAAAATAATAAATTCAGAACTAGATATGATTATGATGCAGACGCTTGACACAAATGAGGAAAATATTAAGTTGATGCATCTCACATTGATTTTTTATCTATTCTAAAATAGATAATTTTATTTTCTTTTAGTTTTTTTAGGTAGTTACAATAAAATATCGACAAGATATAAAAGTATGACTACGAAATTTCATTTAAAATTATATATAAATTTTATTATGTGCTCTTTTAGATTGAGCTAGAGAAACATACGATTAAAGCGAATAGAGTAATTTTATCAGTGAGATGCTTGTCTTTGAATCAATGGTTTAGATATTTAATCGAATAGCTGAAATATATATAGAAAAGGGAGTTTCAATTTAAAAATTATAGGAGTTCCAAGTATATTTTTCTGTTAATCTGTAATTCATTTACAGAGAAGAGATCGATTAACAGAAAAAGTTTTAATTACCTATTTAAAATTGCTCAAACATGCAGATTAGTTCCTTCTTCCTCGCCTCGTTGATACTTGCTAATCTAAATCAAAAAAATCCATTAATAGAGAAAATGTTTTCTAGTTCTACTTATTGCAAGAAAATTCAACGCAGGAATTTAAAAAAAAAATATTGCTATTTTGTTATTTCAGTAAATGAAAAGTTGTTAATGAGTAGTGCTCAATACAAATAATTTTAGCATTTGACTGAAATATCGGAGAAAGTAGAGTTCAAAGAGATAATATAAAGAGAGATTGACGAAAACTATATTTAACTTTGCATTCAAAGAAACTTACAATTCCTCTATGCATAAGTTTATCAGACTACAAAATCAGAGAACACAGAAAAAGAATGCAAAAGCCAGCTTGAGATGTATAATGATTGCTTGCAACACAGTTATGAAGAGATATTAAAACCTATCATATAATAATTTTGGAGAAATTAATTGATTTAATTTAATTTCAAAAATTAAAATTAAAAAAAAAACTAAATTTTTGAATAATTTCAATAGTTTAAGTAAGTTTAAAGTGGGTTGTGATAACAATATCACACAGTAATTGGAACAAAGTGCCTAACAGGCATAACATGCAGAAGCTTAAATTAAATAATTTAAAAAGAGACACTAAAAAAACAATTTAATTATAAATAAGAAACTCGTTTGCTTGAATAAAACAAATAATGAATAATTAAAACTAAATACACTTAAAAAAATTAAATTAGAATTAATTACATAATTTATTTTAAAAGTACTATTCAATTGTTGTTTTACATTTTGTCATTATCGTTTTACTTTGTTAATTATTTCATATCTCATGTTTTCTCAAAATTAATCAATTAGATTTATCATTATATTTTCATAGCAAAACATGAACTTTTCTTTCGTACTCTCATCATTATATTTAAACTCAATTTACTTAAAATTATCAATAAACTTATATTGGCAATATAAAACTTAAAATAATTCAAAAATATTTTCATAATAATCTAAAATAATATATTTAATTATAAATGATCTATTTTTTGTTATAATAACTCTATTTAAAAAAGAAATAACTTAGCTATTTTTAAGCAAGAAAAGCACTTTAATTATGTTTAAATTTTTATATATATTTTATATGAAATTTATAATCATCTATCCAAATTATAAAATACAGACTGTTATTTAGGTACTTTAATGAAAATGTCCCATTTTTGTTTTTGTATATTTAATGCCTTTTAATTTTAGATTAAAAAAATCATTTTTTTATAAGAATCTTATAATTCAAAAATATGATACTTTACACTATAAATTGACCCCTATCACTATTTGCATAATTGAGTAATTTATTGATGCTTTGTTTTTATTGGGTAATTAAGGTTTGCTTGTCATGGGTCTTTAGATCTTCTTGATTAAATATTACTTGGCTTTAGGCATCTCACTTGGCAGAATGATTTAATCTGTTCCTTTGTCAACAAGTTTCTTGTTAAATTCATCTATCAGTGACTCTGCTTCCTTCTTCTTCCCTCCTATAAGGTTCTTTTTACTTTGGCTATTTGCTATAATTGGAAAGGCAGAGGAAGGTCTAATATCTGATATCTAGGAACCAAAGTGATTTGGCTAGAAGTTATGTCCGCCAATGTGATTTTCGTAATTAAAAATCCTCTCTTAAATGCCCAATTTTGAGGGAGTTTTTCTTATTCGCACATCTTGCTATTACTTGGCTGAGGTTATCCTGGCTTCTTTATTATGTCTTTCAAGTACTTTCTCATTAACACTTTTGATATTCGCTGACCTCAGGTCCTTACGCTTTGCTTTAAGATTGATTTTATACTCTAGCACAGACATCTCACGATCATCACCTCGTCTGCTCCCAAGTTTTTCTTAATTCTTTCTTGAGACTTCCTGAATCCATCAACCTCAATCGTTACCCCAAAACCCTTTCAGTAGTTTGATTGAGTTTTTGATTGATAAAAGTAGACTATTAGTGCATACTTTATTTGGGTTTTAATAGGGTTTATGTAGGGGTTTAATGTTTAAATATTAGTATTTTAAGTGAGTATAACAAGCGAGTTTTTAAAATATTTCACACAAACATAAGCTTAGAGTCATGTGGCAGTTCTCTGAATTTTATCTTTCTAAGTTGATGTTTGATTGTTTCTATTGTTTGTTAATTCTCTTAGCCTGGCTTGATAATAGTTGAGTATGCAAGTTCTCTGAGACCTCCATTTATTTTATTTTTATCGAGATATTGTTTGATTCTCTGCTTAGAATCTCTCTCACCCCTGCAGCTAAAGTAATCGTTTCTTGGCATGTCGCTCTCTATTATTATTACTGCTAGAGCCCAGATATCCCATTAAGTGTCTCCATCTCTCCAATCCTCTCTCTCTGGGAAATATCCAGGAGTGCCGTATACATTTCCTTATGCAGAGGCTTGCACTCTTTGAGCTCTGTTGAAGTCAATAATATAAACTCTAAGAGGCTGAAAGTTCATCATGATGTTCTCTGGCTTTAAGTCTCTATGAACATAACCTAGCTTGTGAAGCTCTTCAATCCCTTCAACTATCTGCTATACTATCTAGCTAATTTATCTCTGACATCTATTGTCAGATAAGAATTCTCTGTAAGTCATTTCAAGTAAAGGAAGCCTGAAGGCTACATGATCTTTACCAAGTAAAATAGCATCAAGCTAGATGATATGCCTACACTCATTTAACTTTGCCTTTTAAAGAGCATAATACTCATTAGCAAATTCCATTTGGAACTTGTCATCAGCAAGGAAGTAGTTGAAAGGATATATCTTATAAGCATATTATTCATCAGTAATGACTCTCTTTTCTATTTTATCTTCAATATGTGAGGTAGCTTTCTAGGCAATAATCTAAGTCAATAATTTTAATATAGGAATCTTTATTGCCTCTATTTTAACCATGATTTTATTGATCTCAGAGACCGGAAAATTCTTGACTGCTTTCTTCATTTTAACTTACTTCTAGATTTCAACTCTAAGAGACTCCACTGGGTTTCTTGATCTTCTCTTTTAGAGGAATCTATTACCTGTAGGTTCATGAATAATGACAAAACCTTGATTATGCTTTTTCTTTAAGTGCACTTTGAGGTCTCTAGTATGAGAATATGGCTTTTTACAGAACTCATAAACATACTTCCCATCTTTCTCTTAATGCTTGAGATAAAACCTTGGCATATCGCTGTGTTTATCTCTCATTTTTCTATTATAAGCTGACTTGTAAGGGAAAACTTTATTGCATTATTTAATTTTATTATAAACTTTGGCTGGTCTAATTTAATCCTCATGACGGGTTATTAAACCTCCTCTTCATTTTGTACAGCTTCTATGATAACCTCCTACTTTTCTTAGATTTAAATCTCAAAGCTGGACTGATCAAAGTTGTAAAAAGTAGGCTCCTACTGAGTGCAAGCGTCTCTGTTCTCTACTTTTCTTGGTTGCTGGAATGATAACACTTATTGGCTTAATCCAAGTAATACCGCTCTTCTCAAATGGTTAGCGCTCATTTTAGTTTGCTGATATATTTTATTATAATAATGATAAAACCTACCTTGATAAGCTATAATAGTAGAGTATAAGACACTTTGGTAGATTCTTTGCTGAGAGGTAAGAAAATTAAATAACCATAAAGACTGTAAGTTGACGTATTTTATGAGAATTTTATATATTTTAGTAAATTAAAATACTCCTAATGAAGTTTTGTTTCTCTAGGAGGTCCTTCAATTCAAGTTTGAACTTAATTTAGAGGAAAAATTGTTAAACATTTTATAATTTGAAATTGCTCTAATTAAATTTTAACCTTAAAATTTAACTCCTTTTATAATTCAAACTTAATTTGGAGGACCTCCTAAAATAAATAAATATTCAAAACCCCAAAACCCCTAATTAGATGTTATTGTGATTTGATTTGTAGGGTATAGTTAGGGTCTTATTGGGGTTAGTAGAGAAATTAGGCCAATTTGTAAAATGAGAAATATAAATTATCGAAATTTAGGGTCTATTTATGATGAGTAATATTTAGATTTACTGCTTAAGCTTAGGTATGGTACAAGTAGTAATATAGACTAAGTCAAACCAGTGCTAAATTATGCAGCTATATCAAAGCTCTTACATAAGAGTGCCTCAACTGTTAGGTATCACTGTATGTTAACTGTTTAGCATATTAATTCTGGTTCTAAAAACATCCACCAAGAAAATAAAAGTTCACTCAGACCCATATTAACTACTTCTGTGACTCTAAGACTTTAAAGTATTGGGCACACTTTCCTCTTGACCAGCGAGCTATAAT
Source organism: Oxytricha trifallax (assembly GCA_000711775.1). Taxonomy (NCBI): domain Eukaryota; phylum Ciliophora; class Spirotrichea; order Sporadotrichida; family Oxytrichidae; genus Oxytricha; species Oxytricha trifallax. The sequence goes on from ARYC01019775.1 coordinate 19,405, forward strand.
GTTTCATCGCAAGTTTCCTGATATGCGTATTTCTCCTTAGACTATAGCAAATATTTACAGAAGAAATGGTATTACATTCAAGACTGTCAACAGAGTGAAGAGAGTGATTGATTATACAGTGCCATTTTATAGTAATAATTTAAACTATATATATGATTAAATGCAGAGAGCTATTACTAATAACATCAAGTTCATACACGCTGATGAAGCTGTGTTTACTTCAACACCTTTATTAATAAGTCATGGTTCAAGAAGTATGATAACATAGAAGTTTATGACTAAAAAGTGAAGGTTGTCACCCATGCAATTTTAGCTGGTATTAGCGAAGATTCAGGCTTAGATAGTTATGTGATTCACCCTCGTTCTATTAAGCGAGAGTAGTATATATAGTTCTTAAATTAGCTGAGAGATAAATAAAAAGATCAAGAGATCATCTTGTTTGTTGACACCTCTCAGTCCATAAGACTAATGAGTCTAAGAAAGCGTATGAAGAGTTAAACATTACTCCTGTTTATAACGTTCCTTACAGCCCTTAATTTAATGGAATTAAATTCTACTGGAGTTAAATCAAGACTCACTACAAGAAGCTGCTGCTGTATCACCTAATGCATGACTTGCCTATAGATACAGTAGACTTGATTCAGAGTAGCTGTAAGAGAGTGAGCATAGATAAGACAACAGTTTGTGCAAGAGAAGGAAGAATGAATGTTTATAAATAAGTTTTAGATTTAAATGAACGAATAAGTTCACATATTAAACTAACCCTGCAAGGGATTTGACTTCTCTTTCTTCTCTTATTCTTATGACTTGCTTGGGCCCATGTTTCTTCTCTTAGTGCCAGCTCCTGCATCTATGTTCATATCGTCTGGCTTTTAAAAATCTTTGTAGAGTCTCTTACTCAATTCATGGTTTACTTAAGACTTTCTCTCTCTGTTTAATTTGCTGCGCTCTTTCATCAAGTATATAGCTGTGCCAGGTTTTTCTATAAAGTTAGAAGTCTAAGCTTACTTGAGATAAAAGGATGCCTTTTGAAGTTCCTAGAGCCACGAGTCACTGATTTTGATTCCCTGTTTCTCTTTCTCTTCAGGAGAGATGCTATAGCGTTTCTTGTGAGCTTCTTAAATTACTTCATTTAAGTGCTCTGGTTTAAGAATTCCAAGAACTCCAAAGAAGAAGTTTCTCTCTGGTAACTCATTTGAGAGTTGCAACTTTGATGGAAGGAAGAGAGCAACATCTGGTTCGCACATAGCATCATTATATAGATTTGTTACAGGGATTTCAAGGTAGTTAGGAATCTCAATCATATTTATTTCATTGGTCTCAAAAGCTTTTTTCTCTTCATTTAGTAAGGCCTTTAAGAATGAGATTTAAGTTCCCTCCTAAGTTGATAAGAACAGTCCAACTATGGTTAATATATTAGTATTTTATAAAAGCTTACCTTGCTATACCAAATCTCTATTGAGGTCCTCCTTACTTCGAAATTTCCTATCAATTCTTGAGATTGATTTCTCTTTATTGTATCATTCATAGACTCCATCTTGCTTCCAATTTCTATAAATGTTTATGAAATTTAAAATTATGGATATCCATTCTAAACTTACTTAAATTTTTACTACTAAATACTGAGATCCACCTGGAGATCACCTGAATAAGATAGTAAGAGAAAGATTGAGGAACTATCTCCAAGTTTCACAGGTTGATTTCCGTTTTTATCAAACTTTCTCCATTAAATTGCTCCTAATAATAATTAATTTAATTAGGTGGTGCTCCTAATTTATTTAAAACTTAATTAGGTGGTCATATTAAAGTTCAAAACCGTATTAGGTGGTACATTAAAAAAATTGAATTTTAAAACCTCCCTTCCTAAATTTATTAGAACAGCTTTAGGAGCACCACCTTACTTCCCAAAACACATTTAGGTGCATTTTAATGAATAAAATGGATGAATTAGTATATAAATTATCTCTAAAATTAAGAAATTTAAAACTAATGTCTTACACTCTGTTCTCATTAAACCTCTCTAAACCTTTGAGGACATGCTCTTACTCTTATATAAAGGTAGAATTTAAAATGCTTGTATAATTATTAATAAAATGAGCGGTAACTTACTTAGAAAAGCGGCACTGCTTGGCATTAACCAGAAAAACTTCTTTCATGAATCAAAAAAAAATTGAGACTTGCGATGCCTCAACCTCGTACGAACCTGAAATTTAATAACTTTAGACATCAGACTTTGAATAGCAATTCAGTTGTTAAATAGAAATGCAGAGCTAAGAAATTCAATGCGAAGTTCCAATAAAAATGGTCGAAGAGGAGGAAGAGAAAAAAGATATAAAAGCATTCCATTTATGTGAAGAATGTGAGAAGAATTTCACTTATAAATATGCTCTTAAGCACCAAATCTTAGAGCAGCATTCTAACAAGCCCAAGCTCTATCTTAAGCATGATAAGATAGTTGGAAAATATTTCTGCCCTTACTGTAATAAGTAATACAATCATTCAAGGGATCTAAAAGTTCATCTATAAAACCATCATGGCAAGAAGCTTGAAATCATAGATCCAGAGATTGGTGAGGTCTTCCTTTAAAAAAGAAAGCCAAGAGACCCTTTAGAATATTTGGAACAAAGAGTAAAAAAAGAAAATAAACTTATTAAAGCAGTAAGAAACCTCCCAGCTTCAGAGATAGTAAAAATCACTCTTAAGATGCATGCACTTAAACTACAAATATTGAATATAATTGACCTTAAAGAGTGTAAAGAAAGTTATCTTATCCTTGAGGATAAGTTTGAGAAGAAAGTCATAACAGATAAGTAATTCGCATACAAGATATATCCGTTCAATCTACTTTAAATGCGATGACAAGTATCAAATGGAATTCGTAAATGAATACCAAGCACTTACGAAGTCAAGAGATAGATAGTGCAGGTTTATAATAAAGCTCGATGCTATTCTGATTGCTCAAGATCATGTAGCATTTCGTCTTCCTCTATAATAAATGACTAAGAAACTACATTTAAGATTAAAGGATACCAAAGCAGTTACCTCTTATCCTTACAAATGTTTGCAAAGGCATTGAAGAGCTGCATAATTTAGAATATGTTCATAGAGATTTGAAGCCTGAGAATATTATGCTTGAATTTTCACCTCTCAGAGTAGTAATAATAGATTTTAATAGATCATAGAAAATTGAAGCTTCAGGACTTGGCAACGTTTATGGTACTCCTGGATACTTTCCAGAAAGAGAGGACTGGAGAGATGGTGATATTAAGTGGGATATATGGGCTCTAGCAGCAATTATTTGTGAATGCTATATGGCAAGAAATGATTACTATAGCTGGAAAAGAGAGAAAGATTCAAAGCAGAGAATACTGCAATATCTAGACTAGAATAAGATAAAAGGTAGAATGAAAGATATGGCTGAGTAGATAATCATTAAGCCTAACCACAGAGCTGACCATACGAAAGACTAAGTTATAAGCTGGATAGGTGAAATAAAGTTTAGAAAGTTGCCTCATGATGCAAAAGTACTGTTTGAGTGAATAATAAAAATAAAATACCTGTATTACACACTAATTTACATTACATTATAACCCTAAACCCCTACATAAACCCTATTAAAACCCTAATAAAGTATGCACTAATAGTCTACTTTTATCAATCAAAAACTCAATCAAACCACTGAAGGGGTTTTGGGGTTTTGAATGAGATGAAGCAGAACTTGGGGCACTATAGGATGAAAATCAGAGAGTTATCGATTTAGAAAAGCCCAATCAAGAGATAACAATTATCAATGTCCTATATTGCTGTAATTTCCCAGGATAGAATTATATCCAGTTAAGTGATAGAAGGGGCTTTTGACTCAGTACTCTTTGAAAATTTTATCTATCATACCTTTTGCAGTATTAGAACTGACAAAGAAGTGCACTCTAAGATAGTAATTCTCCTAATGGACAGCGCAGTCATTCATAAATCCTCAGAGATGGTGGCCACAGCCAGGAAGTTCAAGGTAAATGTGCTCTTCAACGCCGAATACTCGCCGTGGCTTAATCCAATTGATCAGTTGTTTTTCTTTGAAAGAAGGAGATGAAGATGGATGCTATTCAGAACAAGTAAGCTTCAGTGAGTCTTGCACTTTTAGGCAGCAATTAGTGAAGAGAGTTGCGGAGATCGTTCATAATTAAAGAAAAGAAGACATTCAGGGGATGTGGGCGTTCAGTATTAAGAAGTAGATTCACACTCTTCGGTTCGGATTTGTGTGATGATGTTTGCTTCACAGGTGGAGAACCCATTTCTCTTTATAATTTCCCCTGACCTGGCAGTTATAAATTCATTAGAGATTATTATAACTAATAACACTAATTAAAGTATACTTCAAAAAATGGCCTAATTTACTCTCAAACAACACTCCATTCTAAAAAACTGCTTCTATTTCACATTTGCACTCCTAAAATGCTCACTTCCTTCGCAATTCTACTAAACTTCATTTGCTTATATATGATCGCATTTATGCTCGAGTACCCTATTTTCGCAAAACCCAAAAATTTCAATTAAGTTGCCCTACTTTCAAGCAACTTTTCTGTAAATGAGAGAGATCTTAATAAAAAAGTGCCTATTTTTCCCTAAACTTCGCAAATCTTGTAAATAGTCAGTGCGCAAATCTCACAATTTCCCTAATAATCTAAACCCATAAATTTGTGATATATGGTTTTTCGCAAATTTGCAAGTAATTTTGACCAATCTCCTAAATATTTCGACCACCCGTTATTAAAAACCTCAAACTTACAAACAAAAACACCTGGGCTTTGAAAATGAAGGTATTTTTGGTTTAAGCATTTTGGCATTGGTCTAATTATATTATTTATTAATTTTTAATTCTATTTTCATAATTCCTAAAATCAATTTTATTTTAGCAATAATTAATAATTTTATCATAATCAAATTTTAATTCTAAATGAGTAGAATCATATTTGATTTAGTAACATCTCTAATAAGTGGCATTCATAATATATCAAGATTACAGAAATGTTTTATTTTTGAACTTTGCCATTTCAAATGTATTTTAATAATATATACTTAGAAATTGCAAAAGGGAATCTTGGCAAATTTATTAGGAAAGTCTATTATGCAAAACAGGTTTTATAAATAAAATTTAATTTATATTAAACATGATTAGGAAGTTCGCCTTCCTAAAGATATAGAGAAAAATGAATTTCTATTGTTCATCGAGTTATTTTATGTGATAGATTTATAGTCACTTTAGAATAACTAACAAAAGTTGCAAAAATCTTTAAAAAATTGCGCTTAAAACACTCATTAGCACCCCTTTAGAAAAGCATTTTGAATGTAGAAAGAGCTCTAATATCAATGGCATTGAAAAAATTCAACCATTTATATCTGAATTAAGCCTAAATTTCAGCTCAACTTAAAATGGGAACTACCTATTAAATCTTATTGGACTTAAGAAAAACAATTCCAATAACGATTTCAATCTCTGATGATAAATCTATTGAAAAATTAAATTTTATTATTTATAATTTACTTAAATTTAAGATTGTCCCTCAGGAATATAGAAAGTAATTATCTGGTCAAATCAGAAGGACAATAAATTTTTATCACCACTTTTATGACTAGCTCCCAAGTTTAAAATTTTTGGTTGAAAATACAGTTATTAAAGCCAACAGAGTTGTGATTTAAAAGAGATGTTCTTTTTTCAATAATATGCTAAGCAAAACTTCCCAATTCAAGGAGTCTTAGGTAGAAAATAATGGCTTAGTACAAATTTCAGGAGTCTCAAAGTTTTATTTTTCAAGCATTATAGAGTACTTATAGCATGACAATTTTAAGATTTCTTCAAACGATCCTGAGTTTTTTGTTAGGCTTATGAGTATTAAAAGACTAGTAGACATCTGTAGTAAATATCTAATGCAGTTCATTAGTAATAAGAGTGCAATAATCCTGTTTTTATTGGCATATGCCCACAACGCTAAATAACTTTAGAAATGCTGCATCAACTTTATTGCCATAAACGAACAAGAAATTTTATAAAGCAGGTACTTCAGAGTTTTTGAAAGATCAGCAAATCAAACTTTATTTTAAACGCTTCAATAAGTGCTAAAGATTGAGAAGGAAGAATCAAAACCCCAAAATCCTTTCAGTAGTTTGATTGAGTTTTTATTTTATAAAAGTAGACTATCAGTTCATGCTTTATTAGGGTTTTATTAGGGATTTAATGTTTAAATATTAGTAATTTAAGTGAGTATAATAAGCTAGTTTTAAATATTTTACACAAATATAAGATAAGAGTTATGTGTCAGTTCTGAATTTTATCTTTTTAGTTGATGTTTGATCGTTTCTATTGTTTGTTAATTTTCTTAGCTTGGCTTGATAAAAGTTGAGTATGCAAGTTCTCTGAGACCTCCATTTATTTTATTTTTATCGAGATATTGAGTAAAAATTGAATGAATTTCCAGAAATAAATGAATAATCAAGAATTTATACACGCTATTTTAATACTAATTTTGTTTAAATATATTAAAATGGCACGTATCTCAAAATCGATAAAATTTCGAGATACGTGCCAAATAAATCGAATTAATTAATTAAGTTACTAATATCTAAGTAAAAATGAAATATAGTTTGTAGTAATTGAAAATTCATATTATAATTATTATATAAATTTAATATACTATAAATTAGCAACCAATCAAGTTTATAAATTTTGAAATTATTACTTGTGATTAAATAAATATTTTAGTAATTTTCTTTTTTGTTATTTAAATATAATATGAATTTTCAATTACTACAATTTATATTTCATTTTTACTTAGATATTAGTAACTTAATTAATTAATTCGATTTATTTGGCACGTATCTCGAAATATAAATTGTAGAAATACATTTGAATTTGGAAAATTAATTATAATTAAATTAATATAAATCAAAATCGTGGCAGTTAAAGTTGGCCAATTTAAACGATCTAGGGCTCATTCGATAGAGAATTCAAAATTAGCTGAACTTTACTACTGGCGGTACTATTTTATCGCATCACTGGAGCGAGAAAACTCGACTTTAATTAAACACATCTAAATTCAATAAATTATAACCTCACATTAAAGTCAAGTTAACTCGCTCCAGGGATGCGATAAAATAGTACCGCCAATAATAAAGTCCAGATAATTTTGAATTCTCTATCGAATGAGCCCAAAATCGTTCAAAATGGCCAACTTTAACTGCCACGATTTTGAATTATTATAAATTTAATTAATTAATTTTCCAAATTCAAATGTATCCTCAATAATCAGTTTTGAGATACGTGCCATTTTAATATATTTAAACAAAATTAGTATTAAAATAGCGTGTATAAATTCTTGATTATTCATTTATTTCTGGAAATTCATTCAATTTTTACTCATTGTTTAATTATCTCTCACCCCTGCAGCTAAAGTAATCGTTTCTTGGCATGTCGCTCTCTAATATTCAATAAAAACCATGACAATTAAAAAAGTAAGTTCTTTAAGGATTTTTTGTTAATTATCTTTGGAAAAATAGAAGGTGCCTCAGACTTCTTAGAAGAAGAAAGCACCGTATTTTTGATATGAAGTATTTACATAACAAAGATTGTAATATTCCTTTTAGACTTACCCTAATTCCTTTAGGATCTCTGAAGTTTAACTGCCATGGACTTTATTGATTATTACTGCTAGAGCCCAGATATCCCATTAAGTGTCTCCATCTCTCCAATCCTCTCTCTCTAGGAAATATCCAGGAGTGCCGTATGCATTTTCCAATACAGAGGCTTACACTCTTTGAGCTCTGTTTAAATCAATAATATAAACTCTAAGAGGCTTAAAGTTCATCATGATGTTCTCTGGCTTTAAGTCTCTATGAAAATAGTCAAGTTTGTGAAGCTCTTCAATCCCCTCAACTATCTGCTATACTATCAAGCTAACTTATCTCTTACATCTATTGTCAGATAAGAATCCTCAGTAAGTCATTTCTAGTAATGAAAGCATGAAAGCTATATGATTTTTACAAAGTTAATAGCATAAAGCTAGTTGATATGCCTGCATTCATTATACTTGGCCTTTTAAAGAGTATTATACTCATTAGCAAAACATTTGATACTTATCATCAGCAAGGAAGTAATTGAATGGATATATCTTGTTAGCATATTAGTCATCAGTAATGACTCTTTTCTCTATTTTATCTTAAAGAGTTAGGCAGCTTTTTAGGCAAGAATCTATGTCAATAATTTTCAATATGGGAATCTTTATTGCCTCTATTTTAACTATGATTTTATTGATCTCCGTGACTGGAAAGTTCTTGTCGACTTACTACAGTTTAACTTACTTCTAGACTTCAACTCTAAGATGAGAAGGGAGGAGTCGAGTAAGCGGAGTCTAACTCTAAGAGACTCTACTGGGTAACTTAATCTTCTTTTTTAGAGGAATTTATTGCCTTTAGGTTCATTAATAAAGATAAGCTTTGATTGTGGTTTTTCTTTAAGTGCACTTTAAGGTCCCTTGTATGCGTATGAGAATATGGCTTCTGACAAAATTTACATAGATACTTTCCATCTTTCATAAATGCTTGAGATATAACCTTGGCAAATCGTTATGTATATCTCTCAACCGTCTCTTTTATAAGTTGACTTGTAAGGGAAAACTTGGGGGAGGAAGTTTCCTGACAAGAGGGAAGTTTCCTGTCAAGTAAATTTAGATAATATAACAAATGTTTTTTAAATACAAAATTGTTAATAAAAAATTTCTACTTTATTAAATGTCTATATGATAAGTTTGCATTTTGCAATAGTTAAAAATATATAAAGCAATTATATCTAATAATCTAATATCATAATTTTAGACAAAGTACGATCATTTTATTTAAATTTTTACTAAAGATTTGATAAATAAATAGTATATATAAATAGACAAAAAATAGGTAAAAAGATTAAATATTGTCTGATATAAAGTAGATCTCGCAACATTTCATTTGAGGCAAACAAAATTGATTGAATCATTTGTTTATGAAAATCACAAAAGGAGTTTGAATTTGTCAAAAATTAAAATTACATGATGAAAATAATTTTAAAAATAATATAAAATTTTATTGATAGGAAACTTCCTTAAATTTTTTTAATCATAAATCTTAACAGTAAACTTCTCCCCCCCGAAAACTTTATTGCATTCTTTGCATTAATAGTAAACTTTCGCTGGGATTTATTAATGCTCTATGGCGGGTTGTTTAACCTCCTCCTCAATTTGCACAGCTTCTAAAATAACCTACTACTTAACTTATATTTAAATCTCAAAGCTAAACTGGTCAAAGTTGTCATAAGTAGGCTCCCACTGAGTACAAGCGTCTCTGGTCTCTACTTTTCTTGGTTGCTAGAATGATAACTTTTATTGGCTTGATTCAAGTAATGCCGCTTTTCTCAAAAGGTTAGCGCTCATTTTAGTTTGCTAAAATGTTTTATTATAATAATGATAAAATATACTTAGATAAACTATAATAGTAGAGTATACGACACTCTGATAGTATATTTGCTGAGAAATAAGAAAATTAATAACTATAAAAGACTGAGTAAATATAATTTTAGAAAATAATAAGCTTTAAAGAAGTTTTGTTTCTCGAGGAGGTCCTCCAAATTTAGTTTGAAATTAATTTGAAGATAAAATTACTAAACATTTTTAAATTCAATATGCTCCTAATTAAATTTTATCCTTAAAATTTAATTCCTAATAAAGTTTGAACTTAACTAATTTTGAGGTCATCCTAATTAAAAAAATATTATAAGGAGAATTTTAATTGAGATAGTTTTATAATTATGAAAGTCAATCTGTGAATCTTAGAGGAAGTTTTTCAAAGCTTCTCCTCAAATCCTTTCAAGGTTAACTTCCAGTAGGTCCTCCCTATTTGGCAGTAAGATTTAATTAACTTAGAATTTATATCCATAATTTTTAAATTTCATTAACATTTCTAAAAAAAGAAGCTATGAATGATGCAATAAAGAGAATTTAATCTCAAGATTTAATAGGAATTTCGAAGTAAAGAGGACCTCTATAGGTACTTGGTTTAGCAAGGTAAACCTTTTACTAATACTAATAAATTAACCATATTTGGATTGTTATTACTAACCTAGAAAGGAACAAAAATCTCATTCTTAAAAGCATTGCTAAGCGAAGAGAAAAAATCATTTAAGACTAATGAAATAAAGATGTTAGAGATACCTAAACTACCCTGAAATATCAGTAACAAATATTAATGATTATGCTATGGTTGATCCGAATGTAGCTCTTTAACTTCCACAAAGCTACAGCTCTCTAATAAGTTGCCAGAGAGAAATTTCTTCTTTGGTGTTCTTGGAACTCTGAAACCTGAGTACTTAAATGAAGTAATTTAAGAAGCTCAGAAAGAACGCTACAGCATCTCTCCTAAGGAAAAATAGAAGCAAGGTATTAAAATAAGTGACACGTGGCTGTAGGAACTTCAAAAGCATCCATTCATCTCTAATAAGCTTAGACTTCTAATGTAATAGCTAAACCTGGCACTGCTATATACTTGATAAAAGAACGCAGCAAATTAAACAGAGAGAGAAAGTCACAAGTAAAGCATGAAATGAGTAAGAGACTCTTCAAAGATTTCTAAAAGCCAGACAGATGAACATAGATGCAGGGGCTGGCACAAAGAGAAGAAACATGCCCAAGCAAGCCTTAAGAGGAAGAAAAGAAAGAAAAGCCAAATCACTTTACGGGCAAATTTAATATGTGAACTTATTCATTCGTTTAAATCTAAAACTTATTTATATACAAAAAATCTTCCTTCTCTTGCGCACACTTTTGCTTTATCATCGCTGACTCTCTTAGTAGCACTCTTAATAACATCTACTGTATCTATCTTTAAATCATGCATCAAATGATAGAGTAGAAGTTTCTTGTAGTTGCCTTTTAATAACCCCCAATATATTTCAATTCCATTGAACTGAAGGCGGTAAGGAACATTAAATAAAGGTGTTATGTTTAACCTTTTATATTCCTTCCTTGAGTCTTTGGTTTTTTGAATTGATAGGTTATCCACAAAAAAGATGATCTTTTAGTTAGCATACTTATCTCTGAGCTATTACAAGAACTAGATATATTATTCAGTCTTTATAGAGCGAGGGTGAATAACATAAGTCTCGAAGCCACTATCTTCACTTATTCCACCAAGAATAGCATGAGTTTAAACCTTAACCTTTTAATCATATTCTTCTATGTTGCTATATCTCTTATACCAAGACCTGGATATAAAGGTATTGAATGTAAATAGAGCTTCATAAGCGTGTATGAACTTTATATTATGTTCTTAAGACCTCTGCATTTAATCGAAAATATATATTAAATTATCTCTGTAAAATGGAACATTAAATTCATTCACTATCTTAATGCGATTGACTGTCTTGTAAGAAATTCCATTCTTTTTATATATGTTTGCTATATATTAAGCAGAGATATGTAGCTTAGGAAATTAGCAATGGAGCATGACAGCTCTCTAAGCCAAAGTGAGATGAGCCCAGTATTTAAGAGTCTTATCATTAATAAGAAAGTCAATATGATGATGCTAAAATTTCAGAGGTCTTCTAGTCTCAGAATTAAGCCATTAACTTTTCAAATCTAATGCTAATAGACAATGAGACCTCACAGTTGCAGGAGATTTATGAAGCAGCTTTGCTTTAGACGTATAATTCAGAGCATATTTGAGTTATTCACTATATTAATCACATCCATAGCGCAACTTAAAAAATAAATCAACATACTCACTATCATATACGGACCCCAAACCTTGCATTTTTGGACTTAAATTACTAATATTTAAACATTGAATCCCTTTCTAAACCCTATTAAAACCATAACAAAGTATGCACTAATAGTCTACTTTTATCAATAAAAAACTCAATCAAACCACTGAAAGAATCTAGGTGTTTTGAATGTTTTGTTTCAATTAGCATTTAAAACTTTGAAAATATGTAAGAAAAAAAGAAACTGGGACAAGCATCCCTAAAAGAAATAGATTTCGACAAAATTTATGAGAACTTGCTTGACTACATCAACAAACATCCAGTGATATATCTTGAAGAGATAAAAAGATTTTAATTATTTATCATTTTTATAATCAAATCTAATATAATTTTGAAATTGATTCATTAATCTAAATGTTCTAAGTATCGAAAATAAAATTTTAGATTCAATATTTAAAGATATATATAAAACCCCGTTAGTCAATTAAGAATGAAGATTGGGGATTAAGAATAATGAAATTAAAAATTAATTATAATTGGCTGAAATTAAATATAATTAGGCTAAAAACAAATTTACGCACCCTGATTGGTTTATTTTATAGAGACAATTAATCGAGCCAATGGTTTTAATAATTAGCCAAAACTTTAATAATTTACGCCAATTATAATTAATTCTTAATTTCATTATTCTTAATCCCCAATCTTCATTCTTAATTGACTAACGGGGTTTTATATATCTATATAAATTTTTAATGAAGAGATAGAATATGATGCAGTGAAACTCGAATAAGTAGCTTAAAATTCAGCACCCGCAATAATGGAAAATTAGAATTATCATAATGAACAAGAATTCAACTATAAAAAATGATTGAAAAATAAAACACAGTTAAGAATCAATTAACACATAAGAATATTAATAATGAATCTTATTAAATAATTAGACACTTAATTAAGATATAGGAACTTAATAACATTTTAAAATCTTATCTAAAAGTTTATTCTTTAATATAAGCGCATTAAACGATTCATCTCATTCATTTATTCATAATCCCATGTCCCATTGTCTTACCAAACGGAGGAGGTGGCAATTTATCATGATCTTTTGGTTATTTCGCAGATATTATTCTTTCACGAGTCCCCTTCTTTTTTAATATAAATATTTAAGTTAATGTATCTTTTGATGCAGTGTCTTGTTAAACTATTAATCAGTGTAAAATAGTTTAAATGAAACACATAGAGTTTATTGAAAATATTATTGTTTTCATTTTATCTGTCAATCACTGAATTACGAATACCTCCAAGCATTGATTGCTGTTGTAAACCCATAGCTTCATTACTTTAGTTAATTGTGATTTTGTTTTTATTGGGTAATTAAGGCTTGCTTGTCATGGGTCTTTCGATCTTCTTGATTAAATATTACTTGGCCTTAGGCATCTCACTTGGCAGTATGATTTAATCTGTTCCCTTATCAACAAGTTTCTTGTTAAATTCATCTATCAGTGACTCTGCTTCCTTCTTCTTCCCTCCTATAAGGTTCTTTTTACTTTGGCTATTTGCTATAATTGGAAAGGCAGAGGAAGGTCTAATATCTGATATCTAGGAACCAAAGTGATTTGGCTAGAAGTTATGTCCGCCAATGTGATTTTCGTAATTAAAAATCCTCTCTTAAATGCCCAATTTTGAGGGAGTTTTTCTTATTCGCACATCTTGCTATTACTTGGCTGAGGTTATCCTGGCTTCTTTATTATGCCTTTCAAGCACTTTCTCATTAACACTTTTGATATTCGCTGACCTCAGGTCCTTACGCTTTGCTTTAAGATTGATTTTGTACTCTAAAACAGACAGCTCCCGATCATACACCTCGTATGCTCCCAAGTTTTTCTTAATTCTCTCTTGAGACTTCCTGAATCCATGAACCTCAATGCTCGGTTCATCTTCTTGAATTTCATCTAACTGGGAAATTAATGGATCGTTTTGCAGTTTCTTTTGTGAACCATAGCGACTGAGCTTTTCTTCATTCATGACCTCAAATTATGAAGCTACTTTCTGATACTCTTGCAAAGTCATTTTGTTTTCTCTTTCAATGTTAGGACCCTTTGTCCGTCGACCTTCCTTGTCTGTGAGAATAATACCTGCTTAAATACTTAATGGGTCTTTCTGAAGTCCATATTCCTTCAGTGATTGTTCTTGCTAATTGAACATTTTATCATAATTATCTTGTAATTCCAACTGAGCTTTCTCCTCCATTATACTCTCTTCCTTTCTTGTATCAACTTTTACTTTCACTTCTTAAAAATCAATTAAAATCAAAGGTGATTATTAGAAATTATAAATAAAAGTAAAGATAATTTCTTTTTATTGTTGCTATTTGGCAGATTGAAGTCTGGTTCTTGTTTTGATTGGTAATTTCATTGATTATTATGGCAGAGTATCTCCATGTAGCTATACCTCTGGCTACAATTGTTAATTCCCTGGAAGTCTTTGCAAATTATAGACACAATTAACAATCTATGAGATTAAAATTAGGTTTCTTGACAATAATAATCTTTCCATTATGATCATAGGTATACTCACTCTTCTCAATCTCAGCAAACGCATCCTGCTTGTTCTTCATTCTAAGTCTCTCTCTTTCCTCCTTCTCTCTTTATTCCTTCATCTCCAATTCTTTCATTTTGAGTTATTTTTCCTTCCTGTCCCTCAGTTGCTTCTCCTCATCAGGTATTTCTCTTGGTGGCTCAACATCCAATGGAACCAATTAATACTGTGGTCCCTCATTTTTAAGGAGAGACATGTCTCTTAAAGTGTAATTCAAATTGTTATCGCCCTTCCTCTCGGACTGCTTTTCTCGTACTGAATCCCCCTATCTTGATTTTTAATCTGAATCCAATCTGCCTCCACCTAGTGATAAACCATCTCTTGTCATTGTTCTTTATTATTGGGAAATTATGATGAAAGTACTAGAGTAAATTATTGAGTTTATATATGTAATAAATTTATGATTTAAGCAATAATTCCTCATTTTAAAAGTCTTTCTTGAAGAAGCAATACTTGGGGCACGCTTAGACCTTCCTGATGATGGAGCATCATCAATTTAATTCTCTACTTTCACTACTTATTTAGTTTTTACTATTCGAGTAGCCCAATGATCTATCTCAGCGCAATCCTAAATTAAAGCATTAATAATTGTTTGGATATTTTTGGCAAATTGATTGATTTTTCTATTGAGTTATTCTTAGAATTTTAATTTTAATTAATTTCTTACTGGTTCTTGGTCTCCAGTCCAATTTTCTTCGAAAGTCTCATCCTCCTCCCCAGGGTCTCCAGGAAAAAACGAAAACTATAAAATCATTTACTAATACATTAATCCTTACTTGAACCCCTTCTTCGAAGAACTGAATCAGCCTAAATGAGCAATGTTTAGTGTCCTTTGTCTCGAGATATTTTTCATATAAATGCATACCACCATTGTTTGATAACTGATCAATCACCTATTCTGCAGCCAGATATGCTTCACTTGCCCCAATAAATCTACCGCAAATCACTATCATAAATAAATTAATAATTGCATTAATTCAGATGAAATTATGAAAATTCTTACTCTGATCCAATAACAAAGCTTCTTATTCAGCTTAAAGCTATTTTTCTAATTCAGTTGGTAACTTTTATAATTAGGGTATGGGAATTTAAAAAGAATCTATATATCAAAATTAATAAAAAGATTTACTAACTTTTTCTTCGTTGATTGTGCCATTAAATTTGTAATAATTTATTCTTAAATAAGTCCTTAATTATAATTCAAAATCAAATTTGTTATAATTTAATATTCAATTAATAATGGAATCAACTTAGAAGAATCAAGTTTAAGATCCTATTCTATTCTTTATATTATAAGAATTCATCTAAAATAATTGGTATTTTGAATTAATTTATAAATTTAATCCTGAAGTAAGCTAAAACGCTCCAGATCAGGCAAACCAAGGTGCTACCCAACCTAAAGACGTAAGCTCCCCATTAATCATTAAATTATTGTAATAGGACATTGCTGATTTCGAAAGTAAACAGGAGGAATTAAGGAAGTTAGAGAACGAAGTTGAAGAAAGTAAATATTATTTACCAATAATTCAATACTTACTGCTAATTATGCTAACTTATCCGCAATTTTTACATGAAATTGCTAAGATGCTTAAAATTATTGATTTTAGGCAAGGAAGATTAGGAGGATGCAGATGAGAGATCTGTGTTTGTTAAAAATGTGGATTATAGTGCTGAGCCTGCTGAACTTAAGGATCATTTCAAGGAATGCGGGGAAGTCAAGAGAGTCACAATTCCAGTTGTATATTTTAATTATTTACATTCCACTTTAATTCAAACTGAATAAACTTTATACTTTTATTGATGTTTAAATTGACAAGGCATCTCAATAACCAAAAGGGTAAGTGATATTTAGCACAACAAATTTTGAGACTTTATACTATCTATGATCTCTACCTAAAATATTGAGTTCTTTAATGTTGTTTTAAAATAGTCATGCCTTCATCGAATTCACAACAATCGAAGCTGCTCAAAAGGCAAAGCGTTTGACAGATAGTTTGTTCAAGGGTAGACAAATTACAGTTATTCCAAAGCGTAAGAATATCCCAGGCAGAGGCAGAGCAATCAGAGGAGGAGGTAAGAACCCCATGATGCAGTTGGTTGGTATGTTGCAAATGGTCATGAACAGAGGTGGTCGTGGAGCCAGAGGCAGAGGATTCTATCAATAAATTGTGCATAAAATTTTTACTTTGATTCCTATTTCATATTATACAATCTTATATTGCGATTTGTTAATTTCATGATTCAGACCATACTGAGTGTCATGAAAATTGATGTACTCAGATTATCAGAATCGAAGATGATAAGGCCTAGACAGCAATGAGTATTAGTCAGAGTTCGACAGTGCTTTATTGCACGCTGCATCATGCTTGATTATGGTATTTTAATTTAATTGTTTATATATGTGTAAAGATAAAAAATCAGAAAGAAAAAATTAAATAATAACAACATTAAAAGTCATTTCTATTCTTTTATTATTAATAATATAGTCCTAATTAAATATGAAAAACATAGATTTTAGACAATTGGAAACTCATTTATAAAAGTTTTTCAAGCCCACTTCAACAACTAATTTATCAAGAAAATTATTGTTAGTAAGATCTGCTGAGTCTCAGGGCAACCTATCAGGAACTATAACTGGGTGGATGGATGTGAGATTGAGTGATTTCGGTAGAAAACAAGCATTTCGAATTAGTGATGTGCTTGTCAAGCATTAATAACAATTTGCATCTATTCATTCATCAGACTTGTAGAGATGTATGGATACTGCTTTTTACGGCTTGGCTTTCACTTCAGATAGTGAGTTGATAAAGAATAGTCCCAAATTGAGGGAGATGAACTTTGGAGCTCACGAAGGTCTGCATTATGATGGTCTTTCAAAAGAGGAAAAGGTTAAATTAAGTGACCCTGAATATCAAGCTCCAAATGGGGAAAGTTGGCCTTAAGTAAAGCAAAGAGCAACTGAATATTTTAGTACTTTTGGAGTAGGAAATCACTTAGTATTCACTCATGGAGGACTCATAACTAGTTATCTACATCATGCAGGAGTAACTCAAATGCCAAATAATTGTTCATTCGTTGGTCTAAGCTTATAAAATGATAAATCAAAAGATTTGGGCGCGTTGAAAGAATTGGAATTTGTATGGGAATTTCCAAACATTGAAGAAGATATATGATTATTTTTAATCACAAATTTAGTTTAATTTGTAATCATCTTTCTGAATTTATATAAGCAGGCGATATTGGTATAATAATAAAATAAATAAAGGATTTTATCTATTCAGAAAAATGGCAATCAAACTTGGAGAAGTAATTTACATTTACGTTTTTTTATTTTAATACAGTTCGTCCTAATTATTGGAGACTTGCACATCCCATAGAGATCAGTTGATGTTCCAGATAAGTTCAAAGAACTTTTGCTTCCAAACAAGCTTTAATACGTTCTATCACCAGGAAATGTTGGATCTAGAGAGGTAAAACATTCAATTATCTTTGACATCAACTAAACTTTCATTTAATTAGACTTTCGAATGGCTTGAGAATCTTGCTTCTGCCAAGTCTTAAATGCATGCAGTAAGAGGAGATTTTGATGAGATGCCTTCGCTTCCAGAAACTAAAGTTGTTCAGATAGGAAACTTTAAATTTGGCCTAATTCATGGACATCAAGTCGTTCCTTGGGGAGACTTGGAAGCTCTAGCAGCCGTGCAAAGACAACTGGACGTAGATATCTTGATCAGCGGGCACACCCATCAAAATCAAATTATCCAATACGATGGAAAGTACTTTATTAACCCAGGCTCTGCCACAGGAGCTTACAGCAGTATGAATAGCAACCCAAGACCTTCATTCATGTTGATAGCTGTGCAAGGAGATGAAATCGTAGCATTTATTTATGAGTTAATCAATGATGAGATAAACGTACAAAGAATCGAAATTAACAAGAAGAAGGCATGAAAATGTAGAGGGAGTGAACTTTATTTGATCATAAATACCACTTTAATAATATATTAAATATTTCTAATCACTACACTTTTATTTTGCTAAGCTTATCAGCAGCATCTTTCGATACTTTACTATCTCCTCCAATTATAAAGGGTTCCAATTAAAAAATATATTCCCACATGTTCTCTTCATTAGTGTAATTGTCGATTGAAAATTAATTGATTTGTGACGGATCATATGGGGACTGTCCTTTTTTCTATTAAAAAACAGAGTCGACTGTGAGCTTCAGCATATCATTTGCCATTCTTGGGATGTATTTGCATAGCAGTTAAGAACTTTCCTCAAGACAAGGATTTGTATTTACCTCTATTAACCATAAACCATAATCAGCATCTATTATGAAATCATAGCCAAATAATTCAAAACAGCTTCCCTAACCCCTTTAGTTAGTAACAATCTTAAGCTTTTTCTTGACTGAATCTAGATTATTTATTATGATTTCCTTCATTTATGGAATCATAAGTTCTTTCACATAATTTGGATTTGCTTAAGAATCTTCTTCACTAAGTATATCTTACAAGTCTTTAAAGCTTAATTAGTTTCCATCCTCAAATTTGCCATAGTTTTCAGCATATTTTTGAACAGCATTATTAGTTAAATGTATAGATGGTTTAGTGATACTATCTTGAGATAGAGTAAATTCTTCGCAACTTGTTCTTATATAACCTTCCTTAAAGAAGTAGCATTTAGCATCTTGATTTACTAATACCCATACTCTGATATCAAACTTACGCTTTCGAAGCAAAAGGGGTCTCTCTACATATTTTTATATTACAAAACTTGTCGATCTCAAACCTTGGGATAAATCTTATAAGGGATTATTTGGAGCATGAGTTTTTTATTCTTTAGCCTCATTAATTTATTTATTAATTAACTTGTTAGTTTACTGCTATGAGTTGTACTAATTTTCATAGTTCAAGCCATCTGTGTACTCTTTGATTAGCTTTTTCAAATCTTCTAATTTATTAAATACATGGATACCTCGACCTCTATTAAACCCGGTTGCTTTTAAGATCCAAATATTTTAGGCTTAAAAATGAGATTATGGAATCTTTCTCTTAGCAAAAACTGGACCTCGCTCTTCTTTTGATATGTGATAGTTTTAGAATTTTTAGTTTACAGACTACAGTATGTCATCAATCATGTTTTGAAACTGGAGAATCTAGGTCTAAGTTTTCCCAGTTCCTTCAATAGACTTTTCAATGAATGAGAAGTATAAATTAATCATTAATTAAAGATAGAGTTTATGAGTTTTACTAAATGAACTTATCAAGATCATATGCATAATTTGTAGAATCAACTTCAATGACAAAAGTTAGGGGTACATATTCAAAGACATTAAGTTTTTTAGCTTCACATCCAATTAGAAAATTCTTGAACATTTGGTCTTTAGTTGTGATGCAGTCATGATTTTCGAAATGATTCACCAACTATCTTTTCCCATGCGTGTTAACCATATCAAATTTTATACCTTTAGAAATTGGATGCCACTTAAAGTTAAACAATGTATCAAAATCATTCGTCTCTTCCCACCTTTCACCTCTCAGTTCTAAACATTTTTTAATTACTTAAGAATTGTTGCCAGGACACACAATATACTTAAATTTGCTATCAGCTTGTTTATTTTAAATAGAGAACTGTTAATATTTTTCCTTAGCTTCTTACTTCAGCTAAATCATTCTTTCTTATTCAAGTCTAGCTTATTCAACAGGGTTTGCTAGCGGTCTTCGAGGTCTGAATGAGTAAATGTTTTTGGGAAGTTAAGAATTTGGATTCTACTCATCAATCTACTCCAACGGTTAATTAAGACTTTCAGACTTCAATTCTTTCGATTCTTAAGAATCTGGCTTTTGTTGACTTTAAGAATCATTAGTAGTGGATTAATCACTTTTGTCAACGAGAGTTGGCTTTGATTGAAATATAGAAGTTTACTAAATTTAATTTTTAGCATTTAAGGAATCGCTAATACTATTATTCTTTCTTAGTCTCAACTCGATTGAATTTCTTTAGTTATTAGTCTAATTAGCATTTGGTTTGTTAGATTTGATTTGATTATTCTAGGTACTAATACCATTTTAAGTTACAGTGATCTTTTAAGAGTATTGTCTATGTTTTGATTAAGGTCTAGGCTATTGTTGCTTGAAGCTCTTCTGAAATTCTTATTGATACTTACTATCAGTTTTGTCATCAATCATTGAATCTTCAGTTGATCTGAAGTTTTTTAACTTTTCCTTTAGCTGTATAAGGTCTTTTCTCTGACCTTAATCATCTTCTATTTTATATTCACTGTTCTACAATTATTATTTGTCTTTAGCTCCTCTTGCACTTTGAAGTGTAGGTCTTCTAAAATTAAATACAAATTTCCCTATAATTTATAAATTCTATGCTTTCTGATATTATGCGGTTGATTCACTCCACCCCCATGAACCACCATATTAGACACTTACTGTCCTTTGACTACAATATCATCCATTTTGCATTATTTAACTTATTTTTATTCTAAAACCCAATTTCCACTACCATCATATTGATACTACTGCATCCCAAGTATGCTTCTCTTTATTTAATCCTTAGTTGATTTTATCTTGCTTGGACTATGTATTGAATTGATTAAATGCTGCTTTGCTATTTAACTCAACATAGATGGATAGTGTTGACTGGCTTCAACTAATTGACCATCCTGGAACACTTAACTTATAACTAATGGGATGTCAGGAATTAGGCCGAATTATTAATTTTAACTGTTTTACTGTAAAGTTGCTGAGTTTAAAGCTTGCTATTGTGAAATTCAGAAATAAATTAGTTTAAAAAAATAAATATTTGTTTCATTAAGTATTAATAAATTTATTTTCTAAAATCACTAATAAAACAAAAACTATGCATTAAAAGAATTACTAGAAAATTAAAGGAATTTAATTAATTATTTTAAAATGATTACTTTGCTGATTTTTTTTAAATAGTTCATAGTAATAATAATAATAATAATAATAATAATAATAATATTAATAAATAAAACAATTAAAGTATGTATTAGTTCTATATTTATTTTAATCAAAATTTGGAAATTAGAGTAATTATTTAAATTTAATATTTTTGCTATATTTATATTTTCAAATTATTTATTTTCTAATAATACTACTATAAAGATATGAGTGGATCAAAATTAATTTGCTAGGAATTTAAAAATTCTAACTTTATAAGTATTTTTAATATCTCTAGACTTATTATAAATTTAATTAAGGAATTACCGTATGACATAGCCATGAATTTATTATAAGGGTCAATTTTGAGCGAATTCTGTTTATTCTTAACATTTTTAGATTTTTTATTTGTTTATGATTTGTTATGAGAAATGATAGAGTGATACTTTTGATCACTTTGAAATCCATTACCACCTTCCATGTCTATTTCTGTGAAGCTTTTTATAGCTTTGTCTTAAATCAATTAAAATAATAATATAGATTGATTTCATACAATATTTTATTATAAATATTTTTAAATCAATCTCTCCTCAGGCTATAACTATCTGTCCATTTTTATAATATCTGGAGAGTGAATTCGCATTCGTCTTATTATAATTATAATGTTGCATTCTATAATCTATAAATAATTATACTTAAATATTATTAAAATTGTCCTGTTTCATCTTAGTACATTTTAAGCTAGTCAATTTCATTTTAAATGCCTTTTCTACGATTCTCAAGAACCGCTGTATTTTCTTAGTTTTTGGGACTTAATTGCTGAATATAGTTTATTTTTTCATTTTTATCACAGTCTTAACTATATAATTGTGCAAAAAATATTTGAAAAATTGTGCAATTTTATTTTTTTAAATAACTGTTTTTAAAAAATTGATTCTGTATAACATGAAATAACTATAGCTTTGTCTGACATCAGATTAGGCTTTTTTGTGTCCCTCTAGTGATTATTTAACTCTTAATAAATCAACTTCCATGTTGTTCCCAAGATTTGAATTTATATTTTTATTTCTTAAAACTGTTGAATGAGGAATGAAGTTATTTGCATCTGCTGTGTATTGATTCTCTTATTATTACTGATAGTAGAGGTTATGTTAATCATCTCTGTCATTTATGAATACTTAAAAAAAATCAATTAATATTTTGATATTTAAAGAGGAAAACAATATTAACTCTAATCTTATTAGTAAATATGCTTATAAACAATTTTTTGGAGCATTTATAAATATAATATATAAATGAGGTTTATATTATCCCCATCCCCATGTTTAGAGTCTCCTTTAGTTAATGTCTTAATATTTCTAACAATTAATGCACTCTGCCCTTTCTGCTATTCAATCTGTTTTAACTATTTGCAGTACATTTTAGCATAGTGCCCTTGGAAATAGTGATGGTGGTTAGGTGTCATCATGGCATTATTACTCCCGTTTATCAAAGCTGCTCCCAGATAATCCTGATTTGATTCAATTACCCTCTGAATCTTATTTTTAATATTTTCTGAAGTAATAGTTGACACTATCCCTGCTCCTGAATTTCCTTGCATTATACCGTTTGCATTAAATATAGTTATTTTTTACTTTAAATTATGAACATAGAAATATTATACTTTATATAATTACACCATAATAAACTCAACTTATTTATATTTATTTTATATTAAATTGTGGCTAAGTTTCAATTCTAGTAGCAATTCCTTATAGATTTTTCTAGCTTTATTTCCTGGATTGCGGCCTTGACTATCTCTAATTATTTTTCGCAGTCAAAGCGTACAATTCAGCTTCCAACAACAATATCTACTCTTAATTAATCAAGCGAGGATCCATCTTAATATTAGTTTCGTATTGATTATTAAACTTTGAGGAGTTTGTAAAATTCTTAGTGTTTTTTGTAATTATTTGTTCACCACGCTATGTCCTTTTTCTCTATAGCATTTCACTTACTTAGTCATATGATTTCTATAGAGACACAACCAGGTAAGTTTACATCATACAAATAATAAGAGAGAATTTGAGAGATAGATAGGATTTAATAAGATTAATGGTTAAATTTAAATAATTTTGGAGATTCGTAAAAAAATCAAAGTTTATAAGTTTTTTATTAATTTTTACCAAATTTTCATTTTTCTTAAATGAATTTAAGAACTAAACCGTAATTAAAATTACTCACGTACATATTTCATTAAATTTACTTATTATAATGTAATTGACTATAATACCAGCATAAGAATAACTTCTCGAATATAGAAAAATTTCTTTAATAAATCATTTTGAATGCCTCATCAATTACAATATTTAAGAATAAATATAAAAATTAAAACTTGATGTCTCAGCAATAATAGAGGAATATGAGATTTACCTTATAGTAATTTATTACTGGCT
The DNA here is from genome assembly GCA_000711775.1 of Oxytricha trifallax. NCBI lineage: Eukaryota > Ciliophora > Spirotrichea > Sporadotrichida > Oxytrichidae > Oxytricha > Oxytricha trifallax. The sequence goes on from ARYC01019775.1 coordinate 43,131, forward strand.
GATTCGGCTTTCGCTTCACAGATAGATTTATATGCAGTTGATCATTATTCAAGGATTCTTAAGTTGGAGGAAGAACTCCCACAGCTTTAACATGCATTATTTTTTTATTTTTTAATTCTTAATATACAATCCTTTTAATTTTAAAATTAAAGGAATTTTAAATTTATTAATTAATTATATTTAAATTAAATAACAAATTTTAACCCAAAAAACTGTTATAATATCTGTTTTATTATTTTTTTCAGCGATTCTTTCAATATTTAATTGATTCCCATTTATTCTCTCTAATCTTCATTTTTAAAGAAATTATAAATTTTATAAATAAAATCTATAAGTATATTAGCCTTTTTGTCTGTGCTTCACTGAATCAAATCAAGTAATTATATTCTCATAAATATGCGTTACTGACATTCTTGAATATCATTGTTTGCTATTCCCTAAATTTATCAATTCTTTTTTGAAACTACAAAGCCTTTGAGTTTATTAATTCTATATCTTTACGAGCTTATTCCAGCTAGGTTAGCTTTTTAGAGCAAGATTTCTAGTTTTTACGAGTATTCTGACCACTATAGCAGTTCTATTCAATTAAATTAATATTTATGCATTATAACAAATTAAAATAATGAATAATTTATTATTGAATTTTAATTATTTAAATGTAAAAGTATTTAAAAGTTAAAGTTTAAAGTAGAATTGTTTTTCTTGTGCTTAGATTGAGATTTGGGAGTTTTCTTAGTGTAATCATTGCTGTGTTAGATAGTTTAATTGAATGAAGCAGGAGATGATTGTATAAGAAAAATTAAAAATAATTTAAGATGTAAGAATTTAAATGTTTCTTTAGTTGTTCAATGAGCTATTTAAGTTATTATTTATGTCTATAGGCGTTTAAGTCTGGCATGAATTTTATCTTTACTTCATTCTCTGCTTTTATTGCACGTTTTAATTTGACAAAGATAGCTGTTGATTGTTCTTTGTATTATAATAAGAATTACTTAGAGTTTAATCATCATTGAGTGTTGTAAGCTAAGTAGATGCAGTATTGTATATTTTATTAAAATTTAATTGTTAAAATTCTTCCTACTGATACCGATTTTTAACTTATGATGCTCTTTTATCTAGTTGATTAGTCTAATGCTAATCTAAATTATGATTGATTTGTAGTTTTTAAGTGCTGTTTTTCAGATTAGAATAGTATTCATTTTTGTAATGTGGTTGATATTAATAACTTTGCTTCTTTGTCAAACTTGACTCCATGTTAAGTTTTGATGCTTAGTTATAAGAGTTAACATCTGGATTGATGCTTTCAAAGTCATTATTATTGTATTTTGAATTTATTCTTATTGAACCATGTGATTTCTCTTTATCATTATTTAATGTAGTTAGCAAGAATTTATAACTCTAAGCTGTATTTTATGTTTATTTAGCATTGTTATTAAACTAATCATGAATGTTTTTTCCCATACTAGAAGCTGTGTTTAATCTATTTGGAACTTAAATGCTATCTTTATTGATAATGTTTGAAAGTTCTAATAGTATTTAATTCACTTCACAGCGCAAGTCTTGGCTTAAACCTTGATTTTAGTTTTTAGTATGATCAATAAATCTTGAATTATCTGTATTTTTATCATTAAATGTACTATTTAAATTTTGTATTATAGATGGGTTAATATCTTAGAATGTTAAAGTGTCTAGTGTTTGAAATTGTAATGTATGCTTTTGTTGATTTTGCTTGTTTTGTTTTAGTAGAGTTTATTCTAGATATCTTTTAGATTCATCAAGCTAGTAAAATATAATCAATCATAAATCATTTGAATCCAATTTAAATCTATAAAATATTAAGTTAGAATAATTAATAAATTATAGAAATGAAAAAAACCAGAAATAAAGACCTGTAATATTTCACTTTCGCACTTCTAGCTCTATCTTTAACCCTTTATTTCAACTTGTCTCAGTAAGCCTACACTTAAACAAACAATTGTTTCAACTGCTTTGTAAGCGAGGCAGATCTATCCTAGAAGTTTTATTGTAACTATAACAACGTTGGCTACTGTTGTGACGAAACTTAATTGGATAGTATTTGCACAAAAAACTACACATTTTGTTCGAAGGGTGCAAATGATAGAAACATTTCATATTCTTACTGTCTAAGAAGTACCTCTTGTGGTTCTACAACTCAAAATATCATTGCAACTTATGAACAGTAAAATATTAGAGCCACAGGATTCACTTATAGTGGTTAACGGCCTTGCTATTGGAAACTGACTACAAATACACAGCCAAGTGGGACTGACTCATACATGATTACTGTGCATTTCACTTTCGCAAATAAATTGAGGTTATATCAAGGAAGTGTGATGGGAGTTGCAAGTGGGCAAACTGTATTAGAAACTGGTTATGTTTATTATGTGCCTGCTTATAGCAATAGTGTTCTGAATACAGTTTGGATAGTGGCTAATCCAGATAATTAAAATACCTACTCACCTGATATTCTGTTTAGTTATTAAATGGTCCATGCTTCGAATACCGAAGCTTAGTTGAATATAGGTGTGGAACCATGGCAAGTTGGACTTTTGATAGCGGGATTATGTGTAATTGCTTTATCTGTTTCTTGTGCTATTGCTAAATGGGTCTGTAAATTAGGTGTACCCATTATAAAAATAACAATATTAAACACATAGAATTCAAGGCTATTTGATTGAACTATACTACTCAATCAAATTAAAAATATGATTGTCTCTTTATAATTGTACCCAAATACAAGCCATGGGAGCCTAACAGAGATTTTTATCCTAAAGAGGAAAGAGACCGTCACGCTTAATCAAAGGGTCTAGTGAATAACCCTGATTACGAAACTTACAGAGATTAAATGCAGAGCACTACTTAATTTGGGGACAGTTAACATTTTTCAAGCAGCAATAATCAGGGAATGGGAAACAAAGATTTCAGCTATAATAAAAAAGCAGCTGCTAGTTCAGGTGTAAGTCACTTAAATTTATTTTCAAAGATTTCTTATGATAAAATATAAATTAACATTTTTAATAATAAATCTATTTATAGATGAAGAAAACATAAGTCATTCCAATAGGAGAATGAGTGATTTATTAATAGTTTAGAAAAAGTTTTAAAGTTAATAATTTCTTAATTTAATCAATTGTATAATTAATTAATGGTGATAAATTCTTTAAAATGCATAACAAACTTAAAAATAAATCATAATCTTCTATGACTACTGATTTTTATACATATAAAACCAATATTTATGACATATACATTGTTTAATTTCATATATTATAATGTTGATTTTGCTGTTGTTATAAGCTATCCCAGTGAGTTTAAGAGGATCAAATGATTATTCAAGCTTTCAGTATTTAGAAACTAAGAAATGATAAAAATTAATTTAATTCAATAATAATGTTTTAATCTATTTCAATTATTAAAACCATTAATAATAAGTTGATTTTTTTTCATTTGAAAATGCTATTCAGAATGCTTGAATAAGTATTAAAACACTTACTATTGCGCCGACACAAAACTAAGCACAGGCTATTGCTGCAATAATAATCAATAATTTAGCTATGCCTAATGTAAAACAGCAACTTCAACTGGTATCAAATGCTCAAAAGATTACAAATTAGCTAAAATGGGCAGTGATATTTGCACATAACAAACCAAGTACTGTGGCAATAGCACTGTATATAATGCTACAAATACCACTTAGTATCTGCAGGCTAGTGGATTCTATTATGATTTCGACTCCCCTTGCTTTTATACAATCACAGCTGATTATAGTGATACAACTTCGAAGCAGGAAATATTGATATTTGTGAACTATATGTTTGCCACTGATATGTATATTGGGAATGGCACAAGTCCTGAAAACGCTTTGAATTTGACGACTTTAGCGACTAGAAAGAGCTACAAATATCAGGTAAAGCTACAGGGGAATGTTGCAAATAAAATATACTTAGCTTTGTGGCCAGATTAGAGTAAAACTTACGCACCTATTTTTAACATATCATATAAACTTATTCCATCTGTAAATGATGCCTTTAGTTTGATATACCTGAGTGATGGCGACACTGTAAGCGATTATACGGGTGAAATTTATATTCCTTCAGTAGTTGGGCCATTTATAACAATGTTATGTGTAGTTATTGGTATTATAGGGGCTTATTATTCTAATAAATTGTGTACCAAAGATTACTCCAATATTAATCCAGATTACTTGACTGCAGGTGAGAAATAAATTGATAAGAAAGATTGGGCACTCATCGAGATGAATTAATTTGAACATTGCTTATATAAATAATAAAAAATATTTTAATACAATGACTATGCTGAAAGCTGGAATAAATTAGCCTCCTAAGAATGCTCCCAAGGAATTCTAGTTAGAATATCTAGAAAAGGTAGATGAGATCCGTAGATTGGAAAGATTAGATGAGAGCGTGCTTTTGAAAGCAAGACAGCAACAAGAAATCAAAAACTACCTTTAAAAGAAATTTTCAATTTTTAAAGAAATTAAAATAGTTTATTTACTTTAATATTACTTATTTTATTTTAAACCATAATATGAAGTTTTTTTATAATATATTTAAAAACTACTTTGACAAACAGAACATGGATATTGATACATTAGAATAGCAAGCAGATTTAAATGTTGAAGATTAGCAACGTATAATTGAAGGGCTCGAATAGCGTGTGTAAACTCGATAGAATAAGTTAAATATATTTAGAAGTAAAAAAACTTTAAAATTTTTATTTATTATAGAGTGTAACTAAGTAGGATACTATTCTTAAAAGAAGAGGATTATTTGTCTCAAAGTTAGTCAAATATTGCTATTTATTCTATAGCATTGAATACATTTGATTTAGGAAATTAACTTTTAAATTATTTAATATAAGTGCAAATATTAGCAGTTAACTTCCTGGAAACCTAGACAATATGGTATTGTTCGATAGGGAATTCAAAATACGCTGGACTATACTATTAGCACTACCCCTCTATCTCATCCCTGGACCGAAATTAATTTATTATAATTTAAGCATTAAATGATTATTGTTTTAAAATCAAATAATTTTAACATATCACTGTTTAATACTAAAATAAAACCATCAATCTTAGTCGTGACGTAGACGTATCTGAGTGAGTTAACGTGGCAAATTCCGTGACGTGGCAGTCCTGAAGTAGAAAACTCCGAAAAATCCAATCTCGCTATTACCTAGTCTTCTCCCAAAATCAAGATGTCACCACAGTTTATACCTGGGGACAGAGCTTGTGAGATCCAACTAAATAACAGAAGATTGAGAAAAACGCTTACCGGTCCCACCGCTGCTTGGAAACGTAATCCCTATCCTTTCGCTGTGGTAGCTTCAGAACCCTAACCCGGTGTAGGAGAAAAATCCTTATAGTTGGCTTAAATGGTTTTCGTCTTCTCACTTTCGAAGGTAGAGCGTACCTTCATCCTGCTCCCTATTACCTAGGAAACTGAACACAAGACAGGTAACTCATCTAATGCAGGGAAATCTTAGGAACCAGCTCACTCGAAGAGTGAATGCTGAAAGATTGAACCCCACCGACTGGTCCCTCATGCGTTGCGCCCAGCAAACCCCTACCTGCCCTCGATAGGCCTTAGTGAAGTAGTAAGCATTAAATTAAATCAACTAAACAAATTACCCAAAATTAAAATAAATTAATTTCGGTCCAGGGATGAGATAGAGGGGTAGTGCTAATAGTATAGTCCAGCGTATTTTGAATTCCCTATCGAACAATACCATATTGTCTAGGTTTCCAGGAAGTTAACTGCCAATATTTGCACTTATATTAAATAATTTAAAAGTTAATTTCCTAAATCAAATGTATTCCTACAATATTAATATAAGGAATGTTGTTTATTTAATTTATATTTTTTAAATAAAATTATATGTAAAATAAAAAGAGATACTGGGAGCTAAGTTGCAAAAAAAAACTATATAAATAATTCAAACAAATTTTAAGTATGATCACTCTCAATTAATTCTTAAATTTTTTTATTAAAATAATTCAAATTTAATGCCTAAATTATTATTTAGAGGCTTTAATAAAATATAATATTTGCAGATTTCTTATGTCTATAGAAATTCTATATAAATGTATTTTATTAAATGTAATAAGATCACATACTAGAATTTAACAACCAAATAACCCATAATAATAATCAAAAATAATCTTTGAATAAATCTAATTATATTTACGTTTTGAGTGGGGATTAGAAATAATACACCACCCATGGTAGATTTACAACTGAACCTTCTAACAATAAGCTAAATATGTTAAAGATATAAGGAAATAACCCATAGGTAAGCATTCAAAATAAAACATTTGCTTCAAAATATTTAAAAACAGTATTCAATAAATTTATTATAGAGTAATTCAAGTAGAGGTAATATTCCTATCAGGTGATAATAGCGATAATAATTAAAACTATGAACCAATAAAAAAAAGTGATATGCTGTTTAATTTCTTAATTATTGATATTTCTATAAATTTAATCATCAGTTAATCAGTTGCTATATTAGATTCATCAAGTATCCTATTGTTATATGATGAGTACTCGAAACTTTTACTCTTTATATCTTTTTCTCTTTAATTATTCTTCAATTCTGATACTTGTAATTGTATATCTTAGAGTGTCAATTTATCATAATCAATTGCTCCAACTTGTTCACTGTAAAACTTTGTGAATTAGATCAATCGATTTCTGACACCTATTGGGAGACCCATTTCTGTGAAGTCATTTTTATCTAAAATAACCAAGTCTTCTATTGTATTTATTGCATTTTAAGCAAATAATTAATGATTGTGTTAGTCTAATTAGAGAATAGAGAGAAGTTTTTAAAGATTTAGGGAGATATTACTACTATATTTATTGTCATTTTATGAGAAATTAGTCAAGAATTTGCTATGTAATTTTTGATGTTGATAGTTATTTAGCTGCTAATCTTGGAAATTATCAGTTTTGGAATAAGCTATTTATGGTTAGTTTAAGTTCTAATTTTCTAAGTTTATCAGCTAACTTTGTTGAGAGGATAATGGTGCTGTGGTTATTACATAAGATTCATTAGGTTTAATAAAAAATTAATAAGTTCGGGTATAAATTAATTTGGTTTAAGTTAGTAAAGATCATTATATTATTACTAATTAAACATAAAAATTATGTAAATTAAATTATATATGAAAATTAAATCTTTTTTATTGTTTATTGATTGTTTTAGTATATTAATTCACATTATAAACTTTATTAAAGGGATATAAGAACAATACACAGAGGCGTATTATTTTTTGGATTCTAAGCTCATTTCATAGTTTTTATTTCAAAACTGAAAAGTTTCAAAATAATCAAAACCCCAAAACCCCTTAGTGAGGTTTATAAGTGCTTTGATTTGTAGGGTATAGTTGGGGTCTTATTGGGGTTAGTAGAGAAAACGCAGGTTTTTATGAATTTAATGAATATTTAATGAGTATTATTGTACTTAATTCAAACAAATTTTATCTGCTTATCTTTGTGATACCTCTTGAATTTAGCAGCCTGTAGTTGTTTTAGTATATCATCCAATGATTATCGTGGATATGCTGGAGCTTTTACGATGACCATCTCAACTATCTTCTTAATTTTCATTGCATATTTCATCTTGCTTAATATGTTTAGCAGCCAAACTTATTGATTATTTCTCATGTTTTGTTCCAAAGTATGACATACTTTCCATATCGCACTCTAAGATAATTGCAGCTACCGCCCAAACATCCCATTACACAGAGCCATTTGTCCATTTCTCTCTTATAGGGAAGTATCCTGGAGTGCCTAAAACCTTAGCTAAAGTCACTATCTCTTGTCTTATTGCTCTGTTGAAATCTATGACTACTACTTCTAAAGGGCAGAGATTTAGCATTACATTTTCTGGCTTCAAATCTCTATGAACACACCCTAGATCATGGAGCTCTTTCACACCCTTAGTCATATCTGTGAGTATCTCATTCAAATCATCAGGATATCTATTATGGTAGAGATACTCTCTTAGAGTCATTTCAAACTTCTTGAGTCTCAAAGCAATAAAACCATGACCAAGTATAACTCCGTCGAGATTAGCTAAGTTCTTGCATTATCTTTTCAAAGCCTCTCTCAGTACTATGTACTCATTTGCAAACTCATTTTAATATTACTCCTTCTTAATGAGATACTTGAATGGATATACCTTGTAAGAGAATTCATCAACAACTATAAGTTTTACCTTGTTAGGTACGTCAATATTCAAATAGTTTTCAATACAGCTGCTTATGTCAACTGCATTTAATGCAGGTATATACATTGCTCTCTCTTATAAGCATGCAATATACAAACCATTTGCTGGTTAGTTCATTGACTCAAACCGCTTCTATCTCTTAAGTCTCTCCTACTGCTCTATTTGTGAATCAAGAGAGTTATTTTTTCTTTTAGCAGGTACAAGCTTTTAAGTTTCCTCATCTTTAATCAGAAATTCGCTTAGATGATGCTTTTGCATATGTCTCTTTACTTTAGCTGAGTGAGTATAAGACTTCATGCAGGTAGTGCATTAATATCTACCATCTACTTTATCATGCTTGAAGTAGATCTTAGCTCTACCAGAGTGTACCTCTTTGATGTGTCTCTTCAAACTAAACTCAGTTGAGAAGAAATATTAGAAGTCTTCACATTAAAATGTTTTAATTTTTTCTATTGGTTGCTGTTCCTTATCTTCCTCAACCAATTCAACTTATGCTTAAACTCCCATCTCAGCACTCTACTTCTTGTTTTAAACTGAAATTTTAAAGACCTCAGCTTCAAACTCTAGAGCTCTTAGCTCTACCTCCTTTTCAATATAAATTACTTCTGGTTTCTTGGAGGAGCCAAAGTTGAGCAATGATTAACCTGTTCCAAGAGAAACTGCTTACGATTTAAGTTAGCCGCCATGTTTAAATTCAATTTAAATTTCTATTATTAATAAGTAAAAACCTCACTAGCTATACTAACTTTGTATAGGAGCTGGCACTGCAACAACAATGGTTGATTCTTAGGTGTTAGACATCATATTTATACTTAGTTTATAACTATAAATTTTCTAATTTTATGCTTAATATTTTTAATTTTGGTACCAACTGAGAAAAAATTCAGGTTGGTACTGGTACCAATTAGGTTTTGAACCATTTGGAACTTTTCCATTAAAACCTCATTAGTTAAAAACTAGGTACTAATTATATTGGTACTATTAAATTGTACCAACTAAATTTAAACGAATTTAGTACCGGTACTAATCAAATTTAAACAAATTTAGTACGAATTTAATGGAACTAAATTGATAAAAATGGAGCTCCATCTCTAAAGTTTGTTACAGCTTCTGCCAGCTTTCTCCACGTATCCTTACCAGGTTGACCTCCTATAAGATGCCCATATTTAATACTAAGATATTTAACACCAGGATCCAGAACTCTATATATTAAAATATGAAATTCAATAACAAGAGAAGGAACAACGATGGAATCTATAAGTACTGCAATGAAGAGGGTTGAAGCTTAAGAAATGATCTCAAGATTTAGAAGCAAGGAGATCTCTATCGATACCTCACTTAGCATGGTAAGCATGTGACAAATACTTAATCATATACTATAGTGGATTTATTCCTTCCAACGATGGAAGGTACCAAAATTTCATTCTTAAAGCTATACTCTGCGATGAGAAGAAAGCCTTCAAAAACAGTGAAATAAAGTTGATAGATATACCAAACTACCCAGACATTTCAGTCACTAATCTCTACGAGGATGCGATGAAAGATGAAGAGTTGGTAGTTTATCCTCCTACCAAGAAACAACTCTCTAACAAGCTTCCAGAAAGGAGCTTCTTCTTTGGAGTTCTTGGCACTTTAAGAGAGAGTTATCTCAAAGAAATCATTGAAGAAGCTCACAAAAAACGCTACTCTATTTCTCCTGAAGATTAAAAAAAGCAAGGCATACTAATAAGCGAGGCCTGGCTCGCTGAGCTTAAGAAACACCCATTCCTCTCTAGTAAGTTTTGATTCATAACTTTGTAGGGAAACCTGGAACTGGTATATTCCTAATGAAAGAGCATGCGAAGGTTCACAGAGAGAGAAAGTCATAGACTATTTATGAAGTGAGCAAAAGACTTTATAAAGATGTCTAAAAGCTAGAAGAAATGAACATAGATGCAGGAGCTGGCACAAAGAGAAGAAATATGGGTCCAAGCAAGCCTTAAGAAGAGGAGAAGAAAGAGAAGCCAAACCCCTTTATGGGCCAATTTAATATGTGAATATATTCATTCGTTTAAATCTAAAAACTTATTTATAAACATTCATTCTTCCCTCTCTCGCACAAATTGTTATCTTATCTACACTCACTCTCTTACAGCTGCTTTGAATCAAGTCTACTGTATCGATAGGCAAGTCATGCATAAGATGATACAGCAGCAGCTTCTTGTAGTGAGTCTTGATTTAACTCCAGTAGAATTCTATTCCATTAAATTAAGGACTATAAGGAACGTTATAAACAGGAGTTAAGTTTAGGTCTTCATAAGCTTTCTTAGACTCCTTAGTCTTATGAACTGAAAGGTTATCAGCAAACAGGATGATCTCTTGGTTGCTATACTTCTCTCTGAGCTTATGTAGGAACTCTATATACTACTCTCGCTTAATAGAGCGAGGGTGAATCACATAACTCTCTAAGCCTGAATCTTCACTTATACCAGCTAAAATTGCATGGGTGACTACCTTCACTTTTTAGTCATAGACTTCTATATTATCATACTTCTTATACCATGACTTATTGATAAAAGTGTTGAAAGTAAACACAGCTTCATCTGCATGTAGGAACTTGATGTTATTATCAATAGCTCTCTGCATTTAATCATGTATATAGTTTAAATTATTACTATAAAATGGCACTGTAAAATCAATCACTCTCTTCACTCTGTTGACAGTCTTGAAAGTAATACCATTTCTTCTATAAATGTTGGCTATAGTCTAAGGAGAGATACGTATATCAGGAAACTTGCGATGAAACATTACAGCTCGCTAGTCTAGAGGAAAGTGTGCCCAATACTTTAAAGTCTTAGAGTCACAGAGGTATTCAATATGATGCTGTGAGAACTTTTATTTTCTAGCAGGATGCTTTCAAGGACCAGAATTAAAAGGCTAAACAGCTAACATGCAGTGATATCTAACAGTAGAGGCACTCTTGTGTAAGAGCCTTGCAATAGCTGCATAATTCAATACTGGTTTGACTTAATCTATATTAATACTCGTACCATACCTAAGCTGAAGCAGTAAAATCTAAATATTTATCATCATAAATAGACCCTAAATTTCGCTGATTTCTATTTCTCATATTGCAATTTGACCTAGTTTCTCTACTAACCCCAATAAGACCCCAACTATACCCTACAAATCAAAGCACTTATAAACCTCACTAAGGGGTTTTGGGGTTTTGAATGCGCCGGGAGTGTGATGAGCAGGCTTTCAATGGGTGGTAATTGATTTTAGTTTAAACTTAAACTTAAAAGCGTGATATATAATAGGGAAGTTTTAATCAATTAATTTAACTGTTCAACTGCTATTGATGCTTGTCTTGACTTGTGCCAGAGCACCTACGACTACACTCATGGTCATTGATAGTTTACTCAGACGAACCCATGTCTGATGGTGGTGCACCACTGCTTGACGCTGAAAGCCCAGAGCTTGTTGACATCACTCTTGGTCATGGCTTTAAGGATTTGGGAGAGCCTCTTAACCAAGTGAATCCTATAAGTAGTTATGGTAACAATCCTTACTTGCTGTCTGCCTCCTCCTGCCTGAGGTGCCTCTTGATGTATGAGAACAGCTGCTCGATTGGGTTGAGCCAGGGCGAGTACTCGGCATTGAATAGCACTGTCACCTTCAACTTCCTGGCAGTCTCCAACACTTCAGAGTACTTGTGAATGACTGCGTTGTCCATGAGCCAGCACGATCTTCTTCAGGCCAAGGTCCTTGTCAGTGCGCAGCTGGCGCAGGGTGTGGTAGAGGAAGTTCTCGAACAGCACGGCATCGAATGCGCCCTCGATGACTTGGCTGGCGACCAGCTGGTCCTTAGTGATTGCTGCCACGAAGCTCATCGAGAACTGCTGCCTCTTGGTGGATTCTTTGGTGATTGAGAGATTCCTAGCCATGGTGCCATAAGTGCCCAACCTCTGG